>NW_026509630.1:0-12049 GCF_026875155.1 Cherax quadricarinatus | reverse complement strand
AGCCATCCTTCGGGAGGGCAGGTACTGTACTTCTCACCCCCAGGACGGGAACATCCTCAGTCACCCTTTTCAGGTGCGGGTACGTACTTTCATCCCCCAGGACGTAAAAAACCTAAAGCCATCCTTAAGAGTGCGGGGTACGTATTCTCATTCCAGGACTGTAAATACCCTTTAAAGCCATTCCTTCAGAGTGAGGAAACCTTCTCTTAAAATTTTCTTATCATATACCCCTTAAAAATCTTCATTTTTTTGCACAATTTTTAAATTTTACTGATCTAAAAGAATGACATTTCCCCACTGCCTCGGGGCAGGCTGCAACTTGCTTTAAAACATGCTTCACACACTTTATGAAGCTTTGGGCCCACCACTCTACTCTGGAAACATTCCCCCTGGGGATGGAAGTTTTAAAGGAAAGGTTTAACTCTTTTGGGGTGTGTGTGTATGTTTGAAAGGTTGAGTTTGGAGAGAGAGTTGATGGCTAGGAAGGGGTATGAATGTCACTCAACCTCGCCCCCTTCCCCCCTTCCCCTTTTTCCCAAAAACCCTTAAATGGGTAATGGGTAAGATCGGTACCACTCCATCCCTTCACCCCTCCCCCCCCTTTTTGTTACCCTTTTACAGAATGGGAATAGCAAGAGGGTAAAGGAAAAGGTGGGATAAAGAAAGGAAGGAGGCGGGAAAATTCCGCCCCCTCAACCACTGTTAATTTAAAAATGGGGAAGGGGGTCTGTAAAGGGGGTTGATTAGGAAGGAGGAAAAAAAGAGGGGAAAAAGGAGGAAAGAAAAAATAAAGACGATTTGGAAGAAAAAAAAAGGGAAATTAAACTAGAAGAGATAAAGGGTTTTCCCCCTTTAACTCATTTGGTTTACCGCCCTCAGCTCACATATTGAGGTCCGTTATTCGATCCTTTTATGTGGGGAAAATTATTAGGGCTTGTTTCCTTAAAACACTTGCTGTCCATGTTCACCAAAACAGAAAAAATAGGTCCCTGGGGGGTTTGTTAAACTGGTGGGGGGTAAAACCCCCGGGGGGCCCAAAATTTAAACCCAAATTTTGCCAAAAAATGCTCTCCCAAAACAAGGGCCCTTTTTTAATACTATGTCACGGGACGAAAAACTTTTGGCCCCGGGTATAAGTTGTACCATTTTTACTTGTAAAAAATTTTAAGATTATTTTATTATTTTTAAATTATTATTATTTTTTAAAATTTATTATTTTTTATTATTTTTATTATTATTTTTATTTTTTTTTATTATTATTATTATTATTTTATTATTTTTTAAATTATTATTTTTTTAATTATTATTTTTTTTTTATTATTATTATTTTTATTAAGGAAGGGAAAAGTGATAGGGGGCCGGGCCCGGGGAGGAAGGAGGGTTTGTACAGAGATAAACAATAATAATTGCTACCGTGGGGGGTCAAATGAGAAGATCAGAAAAACCCTTTCAATCTGTCGATACTTTAAAGAGGCGTTTTAAGTGACTTATGTAATTTGGTTTAAAGGGGACCCCCGCCCTACCATTTCTGGTACACGGAGGGGGGGGTTTGGGGGGGGTGGGTGGGTGTCCCGGGGGTGGGGGGTTTGTACGGGGGTTGGGTTGGTGTACGTTGTGGGGGGTTTGTACTGTGGTGGGTGGTGTTCTGGGGTTTGAGGGGTGAAAATGGGGTGGGGGGTTGTTTCCCGTGGTGGGTGGTTACTGGGGGGGTTTTGGTGTATGGGATGGGGGGTGTACTGGGGTGGGTGGTTTTTAGGGGGTGGGGGGGGGTTGTATGTGGTGGGGGGGTTTTTAATGGGGTGGGTGGTGTACTGGGGTGGGTGGTTGTCCCGGGGGGTGGGGGGTTTTTATTTTGGGGGTGGTTTACTTTTTTGGGGGTTTGGTTGTATGGGGTGGGTGGTTTTTTAACTGGGGTGGGTGGGGGGGTTACTGGGGGTGGGTGGTGTACTGGGGGGGGTTTGGTTTGTACTGGGGTGGGGGGTTTGGTACGGGGGGGTGGGGGGTTGTCCCCCGGGGGTGGGGGGTTTTGTACTGGGTGGGGGGGTTTTAAATGTTGTGGGTGGTGTACTGGGGTGGGTGGGTGAAATTTGGGGTGGGTGGTGTACTGGGGTGGGGGGTTTTGTACGGGGGTGGGGGAAACTGGGGTGGGGGGGTTGTACTGGGGGGGGGGGGTTTTACTGGGGTGGGGGGTGTTACTGGGGTGGGGGGTTTGTACTGGGGGGGGTGGTTTTTTTACTGGGGTGGGTGGTTTACGGGGGGGGTGGTGTACGGGGGGTGGGTGGTTTTTGGGGGGGGGGTGGTGTACTGGGGGGGGTTTGGGTTGGTATGGGGTTTGGGTGGTGACTGGGGTGGGGGGTTTTACTGGGGGGGGGGTGGTTTTTACTGGGGTGGGTGGTGTCCCCGGGGTGGGTGGTTTACTGGGGTGGGTGGGGGTTACGGGGGTGGGGGGTTTACTGGGGTGGGGGGTTTGAAAAGGGGGTGGGGGGTTTGTACGGGGTGGGTGGTTGTACTGGGGTGGGGGGGTGTCCCGGGGGTGGGGGGTTGAAAAGGGGGGTGGGGGGGGTTTTTATGGGGTGGGTGGTTTTTACTGGGGTGGGGGGTTTGGGGGGGGGTGGGGGGTTTGTACTGGGGTGGGTGGTTTTTCCGGGGGTGGGGGGTTTGGCCGGGGGGGGTGGTTGTACGGGGGTGGGTGGTTTTGGGGGTGGGGGTGTACTGGGGGGGGGGTGGTGTCCCGGGGGGGGTGGGGGGGGTTTTTTAGGGGGTGGGTGGTGTTATGGGGTGGGGTGGTGTCCCGGGGTGGGGGTTTTGTATGGGGGGGGGTGGGTTTTTCGGGGGGTGGGTGGTGTAGGGGGTGGGTGGTGTGCCGGGGGGGGGGTTTTGGTGTATGGGGGGGGTTTGTCTGTATGGGGGGGTGGTTTTTATTTGGGGGGGGGGTTGTCCCGGGGGGTGGGGGGGGTTGTCGGGGGGTGGGGGGTTTTGGTATGGGGTGGGTGGTTTTGCCGGGGTGGGGGGTGTACTGGGGGGGGGTTTGGGTTTTTAATGGGGGGGGGGTTTGGTTTTCCGGGGGTGGGTGGTTTTACGGGGGTGGGGGGGTGTACTGGGGGGGGTGGTTGTGCCGGGGTGGGTGGTTTTATGGGTGGGGGGGGTTTGTACGGGGGGTTGGGTGGGTGTGCCGGGGTGGGTGGTTTTTACTGGGGTGGGTGGTGTACTGGGGTGGGGGGGTTTTGTCTGGGGTGGGGGTTGCCGGGGTGGGTGGTGAAAGGGGGTGGGTGGTGTATTGGGGGGTGGGGTGGATGTCCCGGGGGTGGGGGGTGGTAGGGGGTGGGGGGTTTGTATGGGGTGGGGGGTTGTACTGGGGTGGGGGGGTGTGGGGGGGGGTGTTGTACTGGGGGGGGGGGTTTTTCGGGGGTGGGTGGTTTTGGCCGGGGTGGGTGGTTTTTTGGGGTTTGGGGGGGTTTTGTCGGGGGGTTGGGTTTGGTTTGTACTGGGGGGGGGGGGGTGAAATGGGGTGGGTGGGGGCCCGGGGTGGGGTGGGTGTATGGGTGGGTGGTTTTACGGGGGGTTTTGGGTGGTTTTTACTGGGGTGGGTGGTGTACTGGGGTGGGTGGTGTCCCGGGGTGGGGGGGTTTTATGGGGGGGGGTGGTGGTACGGGGGTGGGGGGGGTTTTTACTGGGGTGGGGGGTTTGAAACTGGGGTGGGTGGTGTGCCGGGGTGGGGGCCCGGGGTGGGGGGTTGTACTGGGGGGGGGGGTGGTGTACGGGGGTGGGTGGTTACGGGGTGGGGGGTTTGTACGGGGGGGGGGGTTTGTACTGGGGTGGGTGGTTTTACTGGGTGGGGGTTTGGGGGTACTGGGGTGGGTGGTTTGGGGTTTTTTACGGGGGGTGGGTGGTTTTTACGGGGGTGGGGGTTGTACGGGGGGGTGGGGGGGTTTTTTACTGGGGGGGGTGGTTTTGTACTGGGGGGGTGGTTTTTGGGGTGGGGGGTTTTTGTACTGGGGTGGGTGGTGGGGCAGAAACTTAATGCTAATGGTAATAAAAAACAAGAAAAAAACAAAATTTAATTTTTTTAAAACCCGGCAACAAACAAAAAAAAACAACAAAAACAACAAAAATAATAAAAATTAATAATAATAATAAAAAAAAAATAATAATAAAAAACGAAAACAACAAAAACCCAACAACAACAACAACAAAAACACAACAACAACAACAAAAAAACAACAAAATTAATAAAAATAATAATTAAAATTTAATAATAATAATAATAAAAAAAAAACGGGTAAATAATAAAGGGGGGACATTAGGGGAAAGGAAAAAACATGTGTGTATCTCTTTATACATTTTTTAAGTTATCACAGGAGTTTGTTACTGATAGTAAAGTTGGGAATTTTTGACGAGGTTGTTACACGGCGTTTTTAACACCCCCAGTCTGCCCCCTTTTTTGGGGGAAAACCACCCCCCCTTTCTCCCTTTTCCCCCTGTTCGGGCCCAACACACCTGTTTCCCACTGTTCTGGTAACACACCTGTTTTCCCACTTTTTGGGGTAACACCCCTGTTCCCACTTTTCGGGTCCCCAACACTTTGGGTCTCCCCTTTTTGGGTAACCAAACCTGTCTTTTTCACTGTTTGGTAACCCTTTTTCCCCACTTTTTGGTAAAAAACACCTGTTACCACTGTTCTGGAAAACGCCCACGGGTTCCCCCATTTTTTGCTCGGGTTTAACACCCGGGCTCCCCTGTTTCTGGAAACACTTTCCCTGTCTCCCTTTTTCTGGAAAAATTCCTTTTCTCCACCGTTCGGGTTTAACACGCCCCTTTTTTTCCCACTGTTTGGGGGTTAAAACACACCCCGGGTCTCCCCTGTTTGGTAACCCCACACCTGTCTATTATTTCTGGTAAAAAGCACCCCTTTGTTTTCCGGTTCTGGTAACATCCCTGTTCCCTGTTTGGTAACACACACCGGTTCCCAATTTTCGGGAAAAACCCACAACCTTTTCTACCACGGGTTTAGTAAAAACCCCTGTCCCCTGTTTGGAAATACACCGGTTCCCACTGTTTTCTTTAACACATACCTGTTTCCACTGTTTGGAAAACTTATTTTTCCCCCCATGTTCTTTTTAACAAAACACCTGTCTACACTGTTCGGGTTTAACCACACCTGTCACCATTTCCCTGGAAACCCAACCTGCCCTTTCAGTTTGGTAAAAACCCGGTTCCCATGTTCGGGTTGCACATACCTGTTTTTCCAGGGTTCGGGGTAACTTCCCCTTTCCCCCACTTTTTTGGGAAAACAACACCTGTTTCCCTGTTCTGGGTTAACACACACCGGTTACCACTGTTTTTTTTTTAACCCACAAAACCTGTCTACACTGTTTTGGTAAAACACCACCTGTCTCCCCGTTCGGGTAACACCCCACCGTCTACCATGTTTGGAAACACCCCTGTCTCCCACTGTTTTGGAAAACCCCTTTCCCCACTGTTCGGGTTTAACCCCACCTTTTTCCCCACTTTTCGGTAAACCCTGTCCCCCACTTTTTGGGTAACACCTGTCCCCCACTGTTTTGGTAAAACACCTGCTCCCACTGTTCTGGTTAACCCCACCTTTTCCTCCCATGTTCTGGGAAACACCCCTGTCTCCCACTGTTTGGAAACCCCCTGCTCCCATGTTTGGAAAACACACTGTTTTCCCCACTGTTCGGGTTTAAACACACCTGTCCCCCAACGTTCTGGTAAACCCTTTTCCCCCATGTTTTTTGGTAACAAAACCGTCTCCCACGTTCTGGGAACCCACCTGTCCCCCCACTGTTTGGTAAACACCTGTCCCCCCACTGTTCGGGGAAAACCCAAAACCTGCTCCCATTTGTTCGGGTTTTAACACCCCTGTCTCCCCTGTTCGGGTTTAACACCCCGGTCCCCCATTGTTCGGGTTTAACACCGGTCTCCACGGTTTTTGGTAACCCCACTGTCTCCCACTGTTCGGGGTAACCCCCTGTTTTCCCAAATTTTGGTAAACACACCTTTTCCCTTCCACTTTTCTGGTAAACACCTGTCCCCCACTTTTTGGGGGTTAAACATTTTTAAATTCAAAAACTTTATTTTTTTGTAAAAGAGTTGATATATAGCCCAAAAATGGGATTAGGAAAAATAGATAGAAAAGATAGATAGGTTTAGAATAATGGGTAGAGGAAATAATACTAAGAAAATATTATAAAATTTCCCCGATTAGAAAATTGGGAAAAACACAGTTTATTAGTTTAAATTTTAAGGGGATAAAATACTATAGTAGATAGGCATAGGGGGCATAAAAATTAGACAGATAGTTGGTGGGTATAGAAAAATGTATAGAGAAAACAATACAACAAATAAATAAAAAAACATACGTCCCATACATCCCTACATTACTTTACATACCTACTTTACATACAAAACACTTCCCTTTCATGCATACGACTTACAGAAAATACATTTATCCCAATATTTACAAAAAATCCCATCCCTTACATATACATTAATTACATACATACTTTTTAAACAAAAATTAAATACATACATAATACATACATCTTTAACATAAATACATACAAAAGGGGGGGGGGGCAAAAAAAAATAAGAGAAAAAATGGGGAGGGGGGGGGGAAGAGGGGAGGGGGGGAGGAGGGGGGAAAGGGGAAGAGAGAGGGAGAGGGGGGAGAGGGGAGAAAAAACGGGGGAAGAGAGAGGGAGAGGGGGTGAGAGGGGGGAGGGAAAAAGAGGAGAGGGGAAAATGAGAGGGGGAAGAAAAGGGGAGAAAAGAGAGGGGAAAAGGGGGAGAAAAGGGGAAAACAAAACGGGAACAAAAAGAGAGGAGGGGAGAGGGGGAGGGGGGGGAGAGGGGGAGAGGGGGAAACTTATGTTCCCTAGGGTGTAAAAAAAAAGATGAAAAAATTTTGGGTTTGCACATCAAAAGGGGGAAAATGAGTGAGTTTAAAAATTTTGTTTTGGGACGTACCGTGTGGGGTTGTGTGTTTTGTGTTTTTTGTGTGTTTTGTGTGTGTGGGTGTTGTGTGTGTGTGTGTGTGGTTGTGTTTGGGGTTTTTGTGTGTGTGTTTGTGTGTGTGGGGTTGTGGTGTGTGTGTGTGTGTGTGTATCCCCACCAAAGTTGGGGGTTGCGGGGGCCGAGCCCGGAGCTCCCCCCCCCCGCTCTTAAACTGATCGCAACTGGGGTCACTTCCCTGACCCGTGAGCTTTATCATACCTCTGTTAAAGTATGTATGGACCCCTGCCCATACACCCTTTTCCCAAAAAAACTATTCCCCTTAGGGACTACCCCTTGTGGCTAAAGGGGAAATACTTCCTAAATCCCGTGTTTCCCATCTTGTTTCTTCAGTTTCCCAAACGGTGTCCCCTTTTTACTGTTCCAATCTCGGGGAAACATCCTGTCTTTTTTCCACCTTGTCAATTCCCTCAGTTTTTGTATGTGTTTATCTTGCCCCCCCATCTCCCCTGTCCTCCAGTGTCGTCAGGTTGTTTTCCCCTTTAAACCCTTTCCCCTCGTGGGGAACATACCTTTTTAGCTCTGGGATTTGTTTTGTTCCCAAACCTTTGCACTTTTTTAGTTTCTTCACGTTTTTGGGCAAGGTGTGGGTTCCAAACGGTTTTCCCCCTTTCCCCCAATAGGGGCCCAAAACTTTACACGGTTTTTAAGGGGGGTCCTAAATTTGATTCCTTTTTAAAGTTGGGGAATGCTTTTTCTGGGGTTTTGCTAGGGCGCCCCATATGCTGCAGCATTTTATTTGGTTGATGTGCGCTTCAGGAAGTCCCTGGTTTTTAATCCCCCCAAGTTTCTTTTTCCTTGGTGAGGTTTGTAGTTTTGGACCCCCTTTACTGTACCCCGTTGGGGCCCTTTCTTTCCCCTTTCCCCCTTCTTATGACTTTGCACCCATTGGTGGGATTGAACTCCAGGGCCAATTGCTGGACCAGGTCTGCACCCTGTCCAGATCCCTTTGTATTCTCCCTGGTCTTCGATCGAGTGAATTCTTCCATCAACTTCAGTCATCTGCAAACAGGGAACCTCAGAGTCATTCCTTCCGTCATGTCGTTCACAAATACCAAAACAGCACGGGCCCTAGGACGACCCCGGGGGCCCCCGCTGGTCCAAAGGGCCCCCTCTGACACCTCGCCAGTACCCTGCTCGCTGTGTCTTTCCCGACAAGTATTCCCGACCATTTTAGGCCTTCCCGTTTTTCCTGCTTGGTATGTGTTGTGTGTGTGTGTGGTGGTGGTGTGTGTGTGTGTGTGTTGGTGTGTGTGGTGTGGTAGGTGTGTGGTGTGTATGTGTGTGTGTGGTGTGTGTTGTGTGTGTGAGTGTGTGTGTGTGTGTGTGTGTGTGTGTGTGTGTGTGTGTGTGGTGTAGTGTGTGTGTGTGTGTGGTGTTGTGTGTGGGTGTGTGTGTGTGTGTATGGTGTATGTGTGTTGTGTGTGTGTTGGGGTGGTGTGTGTGTGGGGGTGTTGTTGTGTGTGGTGTGTGTTGTGTTGTGTATGTGGTATTGTGTGGTGGTGTGTTTTTTGTTTGTGTGTGTTTTGTGTTGTGGTGTGTGTGTGTGTGTTGTGTGGTGTGTGTGTGTTCGCCCGTGCGTGCGTGCGTGCGTGGTGCGTGCGTGCGTGGTGCGTGTACTGGCATGCTTTGTTACTCCCCTGTGGGGCGGGGGCGGTCACAGTTCCGGGCCCCGCCTCTCAAGGGCCATCCCCCAGTCCCCCCCTGCCCCGGGGAGCTTTATATCCCTTTCTTAAAGATATGTAGGATCCCCCTCCACAAAATCAATCCCCAGACTTTTTCCATTCCCGACAACTCTGTGACTAAGAAATACTTCCTAACATCCCTGTGATTCATTGAGTCTTCAATTTCCAAAACGTAACCCCCTTTGTTGCTTGCCCCACTTTGGAACACCTGTTCTGTCCCCCTTGTCTATCCTCTCGTTTTTATATGTCATTATCAAAAACCCCGCATCTCTCCTGGGTTCCAGTGTCGTCAAGTTGATTTCCCTTAAACCCCTCCTGTAGGACATGCCCCCTTGTCCGGGAAAATTTTTTTCGTTTCCTTCAGTTGCTAGGTGAGGTTCCGGGTTGGTGCGCATATTCTAAAATTTGGGGCCCAAAGTACACAGGTACAGGGTTCTGAATGCTCCTTATTTTTGTGTCGGAATGTGTTTTTTGGTTTTCAAGGCACCCATAGCTGCAGCAGTTATTTGGTTGATGTGTATCTCAATGTGCCCGGGTTTTACATACACCAAGATCCTTTTCCTTGAGTGAGGTTTGTAGGTCTGGCCCCTAGATTGTACTCCGTCTGTGGTCTTTTTTGGGCCCTTCTCCAATCTTATGACTGAAATTTTGGTGGGGTTTTGAACTCCAGGAGACAGTTGCTGGACCAGGTCTGCAGTCTGTCCAGATCCCTCTGTAGTTCTGCCTGGTCCTCATTCAACTGAATTCTACTCATTGTCTTCACATCATCTGCAAGCACGTCGTTCACAAATACCAGAAACAGCATGGTCCTAGGACTGATCCCTGTGGCACCCTGTCATTGCAGGCGTCCATTCGGGAAAACCTCGCCACATCCCATGACTCACTGTTGTCTTCCTGACAGGTATTCCCTGATACATTGTAGTGCCTTCCCTGTTATCTCTGCCTGGTCCTCCAGCTTCTGCATAATCTTTGTGGGGGAACTGTGTCAAACACCTTCTTACATTCCAAGAAAATGCAATCTCCCCACCCCTCTCTCTCGTCTTACTGCCGTCCCCCTGTCATAAAAACTCCAGTAGGTTTGTGACGCAGGATTTCCTGTCCCTGAAACCATGTGGCGGGTCTTTGACAAGCCCCTTCCTTTTAGGTGCTCACCACTCTTCTGACAATTTTCTCCATGACCCGTGTGTGTGTGTGTGTGTGTGTGTGTGTGTGTGTGTGTGTGTGTGTGTGTGTGTGTGTGTGTGTGTGGTGTGTATGTGTGTGTGTGTATGTTGTGTGTGTGTGTATGTGTGTGTGTGTATGTGTGTTGTGTGTGTGTGTGGTGTGTGTGTGTGTGTGTGTGTGTGTGTGTGTGTGTGTGTGTGTTTGTGTGTGTGTGTGTGTTTGTGTGTGTGTGTTTTGTGTGTGTGTGTACTCACCAAAATTTGCACTCCCCTAATTGTGGTTGCAGGGGTCGAGATCAGCTCTGGCCCCGCCTCTTCAATGATCGCTACTGGGTCCTCTCTCGCCTGCTTCCTGAGCTTTGTATACCTCTTCTTAAAACTATGTAGGGTTTTCCTGCCTCCATTATTCACTTTCTAGGCTATTCACTTGCTGACAACTCTATGACTGAAGAAATACTTCCTAACGTCCCTGTGACTCGCCTGATCTTCAGCTTCCAGTTGTGACCCCTTGTCCCGTGTCCCCTCTCTGGAACATCCCATCTCTGTCCACCCTGTTATTCCCCCCAGTATCTTGTATGTCGTTATCATGTCTCCCCTGACCCTTCTGCCTCCGTGTCGTCAGTCCGATTTCCCTTAACCTTTCCTCGTACGACATTCCCTTGAGCTCTGGGATAGCCTTGTTGCAAACCTTTGTACTTTCTCTAACTTCCTGACGTTTCTTGACCAGGTGTGGGTTCCAGACTGGTGCTGCAACTCCAGTATGGGCCTAACATACACAGTGTACAGTGTCTTGAACGATTCCTTATTAAGGTATCGGAACGCTATTCTCAGGTTTGCCAGGCGCTCGTGTGTGCCAGCAGTTATTTGGTTGATGTGTGCCTCCGGGTGATGTGCTCGGTGTTATTTTCACCCCAAGGTCTTTCTCCCTGAGTAGGTCTGTAGTCTTTGTCCACCTAGCCTATACTCTGTCTGGGGTCTTCTTTGGCCCTCCCAATTTTCATGACTTTGCTTTTGACTGGATGAATTAAGAAGCCAGTTACGGGACCACATGCCCACCTTTTCAGGTTTTTTTTGCAGTCCCCCTACCCTCGCCGATTTAATTCTTTCAAAAATTACGTCATCTGCAAAACAGGGACACTTCAGAGTCATTCCTTATAAAGTGTTCACATAATAAAAATAGCATGGTCCTAGAACGACCCCCCGGGGACCCCCCTCGTAAAAAGGCGCCCCCCTGTGATACCTCTTACGTTTCCCTGATCGTTGCTGCCTCCCTGTAGGGGTTTCCCTTTTCCATTGCAGTGCCCCCCTTTTTCTGCGCCCCGATCCCCTAGCTTCTGCCCCAAACTCTTGTGGGGAAAGGTCAAAGGGCCCTTCTGCAGCTAGGAAAAGCAAAATTACCCACCCCCCTCTCTTGTTCTTTCTTCGTTTACCTTTTCATAAAAATCCAGGGGTTTGTGATCAGGTTTGCCTTCCATGAACCCATGCGGTTTTTATTTTTAACTTGTTCCCTTTCCCGGGGTTCGACCCCCCTCCTGATATCTTCTCCATGACTTTTCCACAAACAGTAAGAGACACAGGGCTGTATTTAGTGCCTCGTTTTTTGTTTCCTTTTTAAATATGGGGATAATTAGCTGTCTTCCATTTTTCAGGGAGTTTCCCAGTTTCAAAAGGGGTGGTTGAAGATTGAGGTTAGAGGCACACACAGCATCTCTGCTCCCTTTTCAAGGACCCCTGGGGAGATGTTGTCCGGTCCCTGCCTTTGAGGGTCAAGGTCACTTTAAAAGTTTTTCACCTCTCCCCGGGGGGTTTGTATGTCATCCCAAAACTTGTTGGGATATTCCCTCTTGTGTTCCCTTCTGTGCTGTCTTCCCCCCAGCCCTTCCTGTCTTATGTTAAAACTTCCCTTAAATTCCGTTCAGCTCCCCAATCCCTGATCATTTTTAGTGAGTTCTCCACCTTCTGTCCTTAATTGATCACCTGGGCTTTGACTGTTTTCTTTCCCCCCTGATTGGCTAACAACAGTTTGGGTCAGTCTTGATTTCGATGCTAGTCATTTTCATACTGTCCGGGCCTCCCTCCTTACCTGGATACTCATTCCCGGGTCCGACTGATCTCCCCATTTTCGGTGTTCTCTGCCTTCTGTACTTTTTCCATTCTCTTGCACTTTGT
>NW_026509628.1:0-14470 GCF_026875155.1 Cherax quadricarinatus | reverse complement strand
GGGGAAAAGGGGGTTTTTAAAATTATTTTTTGCAAATAGAAGTAGTGCTAGGAATAAGATGGATGACTTGAGATTAGTTGCTAGTGCAGGTAACATGATGTATTTGCAATCACTGAGACATGGTTTAATTCCAAAACTCCGGACATGCCTTCGGAAGTCACATTCAGGGTTTTAAATTGTTCCAAGTAGATAGAATATCGGGGAGTGATGTGGGGTGGAAATGTATGTCCGAGATCACTTGAACTGTTGCATAAAAAACGGGTATTAAGTCTGAGGTAACACATACAGGTCTGTTGAATAGAATTTCAGAGGGGCATAAAAAAATTGATTTTAGGAGTGATTACCGTCCCCCAAACTTAGATAGGGAAAAAGGGAAAATACTGTGGGAGGAAATTGTTAAGGCCACAAGGCACGATAATGTAGTAATTCTAGGGGACTTTAACTGTAGTCACATTGATTGGATATCTTGAGGGGAATTCAGAATCAAGGACTTCTTAGAAGTAGTTCAGGAATGTTTTTTGAAGCAGTTTGTGACAGAACCTACAAGGGGAAAAACCCTTCTTGATTTGGTTCTAGCAAACAAAGAAACCTTGGTTTAAAAATTTAGAAATTAATGAGGAAACTCGGCACAAGTGATCACAAATCAATTCCCTTTAGCATCGAAGGGGAAGTATGATATTTGGGACAACTCAGTAAGTGTTCCAGATTTTCGCTTAGCAGATTACAATGAGCTTAAAGAACACTTGTCATCTGTTGACTGGGGTAACGAAGAGAGCTATCAATATGACAGTTTTCTGAACACTAAAACATGCTGCTCAAAGAACGTTTTCACGTAAAAAGAAATTAGATCAAATAAAAATGCCCCAAAATGGATGAATAAAAAAGCTGAAATATCTACTAGGGCATAAAAAAGGAATTTATAGGCGTATAAAAAGAGGTGAGGGTCATCTTATGAATCAGTATATTGGACATAAAGAGGGACGTAAAAAGGGGATAAGAAAAGCTAAAAGGGACTATGAAATTAGAGTTGTAGGGATTCGAAAACTAAGCCAAAAAGTTTTTTCCCGGTGTTTTAGAACGAAAGTTTTGAGAAGTATGTCCCCTTAAAAATAAACTATGGGCATCTTACTGACAAAGAGAATGAAATGTGCTCGATTTTAAATAATTATTTTATCTCGGTTTATTTCACAGGAAGACACTAACAATATTTCAGTAATTAATATTTATAGTGGGCCTGAAGAAGATAAATTTTTGTAACATAACAGTCACTAGTGAAATGGTTGTGAAGCAGATAGACAGACTGAAGCAAAATAAGTCCCCGGGGTCCTGATGAGGTTTTTTAAGGGTTCTTAAGGAATGCAAAATTGAATCTGTGAACCTTAACTAATATTTTTAATTTATTCTTCAGACAGGTATAGTGTCTGATATGTGGAAGATGGCTAATGTAATTCCTATTTTTAAAACAGGGGACAGGTCGTTACCGCAAATTACCTCCCAATAAGCCTGACCTCAATTGTAGGAAAAATTACTAGAGTCATTTATAGCTGAGATTATAAGAAGCCATCTCGATAAGCATAGCTTGATAAATGATACTCAGCATGGATTCACAAGAGGCCGTTCTTGTCTAGCAAATTTATTAACTTTCTTCAGTAAAGCTTTTGAGGTGTTGACCACGTAAAGAATTTGATATTATTTCCCTTAGATTTTACTAAGGCTTTTGACAGAGTTCCACACAAGAGACTGTTAAAGAAAGTGGCAGCTCATGGCATTGGGGAAAGGGTGCTCTCGTGGATCGAGTCATGGGTCACAGACAGGAAGCAGTGTGTGTCCATAAATGGGGTTAATTCCGAGTGGGGATCTGTAACAGTGGCGTTCCACAGGGATCAGTCTTGGGCCCGTTGTTGTTTATAAAATATATCAATGATCTTGATGAGGGAATTACTAGAGAAATGAGCAAATTCGACGATGACACAAAGATAGGTAGGATAATTGATTCAAAGGTAGATATCAGGGAACCTCAGGAGGATTTAGACAAACTCAGTACATGGTCAGCAAAGTGGCAGATGCAGTTCAATGTAGATAAATGCAAGGTTCTGAAGCTCGGGAGTGTCCATAACCCTAGCACTTATAAATAAAATAATGTAGAACTTAGCCATACAGATTGTGAAAAGGACTTGGGGGTTATGGTAAGCAGCAACCTTAAACCAAGACAGCAATGCCTAAGCGTACGTAATAAGGCAAATAGATTACTGGGATTTATATCAAGAAGTGTAAGCAACAGAAATCCAGAGGTCATACTGCAGCTTTATACATTTTTTGTAAGGTCTCACCTAGATTATGCAGCTCAGTTTGGTCTCCATATTACAGAATGGGACATAAACTCGTTAAAAAACATTCAGCGTAGAATGACTAAATTAATACATAGCATTAGAAATCTTCCTTGTAAAGAAAGATTGAAGACTATTAAATTTACATTCACTTGTTAGACGAAGAATGAGGGAGACATGATCGAAGTGTTAAGTGGAAGATAGGTATTAATAAAGAGGATATTAATAAGGTCTTGAGGATATCTCTCCAAGAGAGACCTGCAGTAATGGATTTAAATTAGACAAGTTTAGATTTAGAAAGAACATAGGGAAAGTATTGGTTTGGAAATAGGGTAGTTGATGAGTGGAACTGTCTACCTAGTTGGGTTATTGAGGCTAGGGACTTTAGGTAGCTTCAAATTTAGATTGGATAAATTTTTTGAGTGAAAAGAGGTTGGTTTTTGAGTGGGACTTGCAAATGAGTGGATAGAGTTATCAGACCTTATTTGTTGGGGAGCATTGAAATTGGGTTTGGGAAAATGTTTTGTTAGCGGGATGGATTTTTAAAGGACCTCCCTAGTAGGGGCCCAACAGGCCTGCTTCAGTTTTCCCTCCTTTCTTTGTTCTTATGTTCTTATGGCTTGTTTAGTACGACTGGCGCAGCAGCGTCCAGCAGGACCATCACCACTGATCCTCAGGTTGCCTTGATATTTCTTCTTCGTAATATCTATACTTTGGAGTGAACTGTTCACCATGTGGTTGGGCTTCACAGAAATGTTTTTGTTGGAATAAGAAATTCAGCCTCAGCATCATAAAATTAGTTAAAAAGACGTGTTTATAAGATGAACTTAAACCATTGTTAACCAAAATAATTATAGCATTTGAGTGAAGGGGAAAAAAAGTGGAATTTTTGGGGACAACACTGAGCTGGTAGTTATTTTCACAGCCAAACTGGTCGTTGATTTTTACATCCAAGCTGATCGTTAAAATTACATCCAAGCTCATCGTTATATAATCACAAACCAAGCTAGTTGTTAATTTTTATGGAAAATTAAAATTTTCCCTTTTTGTACCCCATAAGATACATATCAGTAAATGATAACAAAGATTTAAATTTTTCTTTATCAAGGCTACAGAGACATGTAGGAATTTTAGGACCCTAGGTCGCAAAAGATGTCCCCCTTCGATTTCCTACTACAATCTCTATCACACAAGTCACTTGGACCTATATTAATTTTTAAATGAAATATACATCACTAGGAATTTGGTAAAACATTAATTAAATATGTGGACTGTATGTTAATTTTAATAAATGACTACATATACATTGAAGGAGAATTTATCTTAATACCACTCACCAATTAGTCTGGAGATTACTTGGGGTGTCATACACAAACCCCCTACCTAAATTATGAAGAAAATACTGGCCAAAATTTCAACAAATATAGACATCACTCAGCTGTGGCAATGTTACCTGTTTCCATCAATTACAGAGTCCTGTCCAGTCGCCAAATTCTCACGTTCTGCAGGACTGCAATTCAAAAATTTTCAGCTCCTATTTGAGAGGTTTTAAACCCAATATAATATAGAGCGACGAAAAATTCTTCAATTTTCACTAAAGTTTCTCTAGGTCAGTTAAAAACAATAGCAACTCCCCACCAGTGATGCTCACCAATTTCGTGGTTCTTTATTTATTTACAAATTAATTTATGTTACCTACAAAATATTCCATCAATTTACATACAAAATACATGTTTTTTCGGAAAATATACAGTATTTTCCATAAATATCACGGCCAAGCTGGTCGTTAATTTTACAACCAAGCTGGTCGTTAATATTACACCCAAGCTGGTAGTTAATAATACAGCCAAGCTGATCATATATAATCACATCCAAGCTAGTCGTTAATATCACGGCCAAATTGGTCGTTAATATTTTCATCCAAGCTGGATAAATTTACTTAAAACCACCCTTTTTTCTGTGGATGCCTAAACATGAGCATGATCATGAAGACTGGTATTCCAGAAGGAAGCAGAATAAATTAGTCCTGTTTGTATTCACAGCCACAAATTTGCTCGTATCAAGAGACATGCCCCAGTGTTACTGGGTACCTGATGTTTGGCAGCATGGTGCCCTAATGGGTAAAGGTATCAAGAAATTTGTAGATGAATGGTTCACAGAACCGACACATTGATAAATTAGACACATGTGCAACTCTCGGGTATCTTTATTGAGGAAACGTTTCGGGCCCCACAGTGGCTTCATCAGTCCATACAAAGGAGAAACTTGAAGAACATGAGGAGAATGAGGTAATCAGTCCCTCAGCCTTGAGTCGATGTGGTCAGTCCATCAATCTTGAATAGAATACGGCATATGAGCGAATATGACGAATGTGAGTGTTCTACTGGGAATGCCACAACGAGCACCAAAGAAGTATTGGCAGATGTGAGTAAGACATCCCTAGAAACTCCAACGAAGACCATCGAGAACGTCTTGACGAATTCTACATGTGGTGAAATGCTACCTGGCGAATGTGAGTCGACTACTGGGAACATCACGACGGACGACGCTAAGGAAGGTAAAAACATTGTTGTTGTTGGGGATAGCCAGATTAGGTACATGGATAGGGCATTCTGCTTGAAGGATAGGAGTAGGAGGCAGAGAGTGTGTTTTCCTGGGGCTGGGATGAAGGATATTGTTAGCCGTCTGGATGACATCATGAGAGGTAATGGGAGCAATCCTATTATCTGTCTCAGTGCTGGAGGCAACGATGTTGGCAGACGTAGGAGTGAGGATCTGATTAGCAGGTATAGGTCAGCAACAGAGATAATTAGGAGGAAGGGTGGGAAACCTGTCATATGTGGCATTTTGCCAAGGAGAGGTGTTGGAAATGAATGGTTGTCCAGAGCAATTGGTGTCAATTGGACTCATCTCACCGCAGTATATAAGCCACCTCTCTGGCCCTGTGCTGCACTTCCTACAAGAGTGATGGACTGAACACATCGATTCCAGGTTGAGGGACTGATTACCTCAAAACTTCTACTCTTTTTACCCTTTTCTACTTTGTATTGGACTGATGAAGCCACTGTGTGGCGAAACGTTTCTTCAGTAAAGATTCCCATGTGTTGTTAGGTAAGACACATTTGCAACAGTTAAGTATCTTCATTTGGAAACGTTTCGCCTACACACTAGGCTTCTTCAGTCGAGTACAGAAAAGTTGGAAGAAGCAAAAGAGACTTGAAGACGATGTAATCAGTCCATCACCCTTAAAGTTTTGAGGTGGTCAGTCCCTCAGTCTGAAGAAGAGCATTGTTCCAAAGTTTGAAACAATATGGAGTTGAAGTGACAGGATGGAGCCTTATATAGCGCCAGGAGGTGAGACGAAGGTCACTAGTAGAAGTAAGAACGCAGATGTTGGAAGGTCAGGTCCCTCTCAAATCCAGCCGTTCCCACTAGTAGAGGTTGTCGAAGCTGATTACAGGTCTGTACCAAGATGCCCTTGTGTTGCAGTGTCTGACAGATTGAACATTAAAATGGTATAAAATACCGACAGGTTGTTAGGTAAGACACATATGCAACAGTTAGGTATCTTCATTTGGAAACGTTTCGCCTACACAGTAGGCTTCTTCAGTCGAGTACAGAAAAGTTGATAGAAGCAGAAGAGACTTGAAGACGATGTAATCAGTCCATCACCCTTAAAGTTTTGAGGTGGTCAGTCCCTCAGTCTGAAGAAGAGCATTGTTCCAAAGTCTGAAACAATATGGAGTTGAAGTGACAGGAAGGAGCCTTATATAGCGCCAGGAGGTGAGACGAAGGTCAGCTTCGACAACCTCTACTAGTGGGAATGGCTGGATTTGAGAGGGACCTGACCTCCCAACATCTGCGTTCTTACTTCTACTAGTGACCTTCGTCTCACCTCCTGGCGCTATATAAGGCTCCATCCTGTCACTCAACTCCATATTGTTTCAAACTTTGGAATAACGCTCTTCTTCAGACTGAGGGACTGACCACCTCAAAACTTTAAGGGTGATGGACTGATTACATCGTCTTCAAGTCTCTTCTGCTTCTATCAACTTTTCTGAACTCGACTGAAGAAGCCTACTGTGTAGGCGAAACGTTTCCAAATGAAGATACCTAACTGTTGCGTGACTTAAGAAATCGTAATGACACGATTGCAAATAAACCATACCCCCGGCCGGGATTGAACCCGCGGTCATAGAGTCTCAAAACTCCAGCCCGTCGCGCTAGCCACTAGACCAGCTAGCCACAATAAGATTCATCCAACTAGGTATATTTCTACACCATAGGAAAGTTAGCACAGGCACCTCTGTGACCACAAATGCAAGTTTTTACAGACGAATCTCCAGCTAGCGTGGAGATTCGTCTGTAAAAACTTGCATTTGTGGTCACAGAGGTGCCTGTGCTAACTTTCTATGGTGTAGAAATATACCTAGTTGGATGAATCTTATTGTGGCTAGCTGGTCTGTGGCTAGCGCGACGGGCTGGAGTTTTGAGACTCTATGACCGCGGGTTCAATCCCGGCCGGGGGTATGGTTTATTGCAATTTTGTCATTACGTTTCTTAAGTCATGTTGCCCGGGCAGTGAAGGGATTGAGCTAGAGTTCGTCACGGCCACGCTAGCTGGAGATTCGTCTGTAAAACTTGCATTTGTGGTCACAGAGGTGCCTGTGGCTAACTTTCCTAGGGTTGTAGAAATATACCTAGTTGGATGAATCTTATTGTGGCTAGTGGTCTAGTGGCTAGCGCGACGGGCTGGAGTTTTGGGGACTCTATGACCGCGGGTTCAACCCCGGGCCCGGGGGGTATGGTCTAACTGTTGCATATGTGTCTTCCCTTAAAAACCTGTCGGTATTTTATACCATTTTAATGTCAATCTGTCAGACACTGCAACACAAGGGCATTTTGGGTTTACAAAACTGTAATCAGCTTCGAAAACCCTTACTAGGGGGAAATGGCTGGATTTGAGAGGGACTGACCACCCAACATCTGCGTTCTTACTTCTACTAGTGACCTTCGTCTCACCTCCTGGCGCTATATAAGGCTCCATCCTGTCACTTCAACTCCATATTGTTTCAGACTTTGGAACAATGCTCTTCTTCAGACTGAGGGACTGACCACCTCAAAACTTTAAGGGTGATGGACTGATTACATCGTCTTCAAGTCTCTTCTGCTTCTATCAACTTTTCTGTACTTGACTGAAGAAGCCTACTGTGTAGGCGAAACGTTTCCAAATGAAGATACCTAACTGTTGCATATAAGAACATAAGAACATAAGAAAGGAGGAACACTGCAGCAGGCCTGTTGCCCCATACTAGACAGGTCCTTTACAATTCATCCCACTAACAAAACATTTGCCCAACCCTATTTTCAATGCCACCCAAGAAACAAGCTCCGATGTGCAAGTCCCACTCAAATCCAACCCCTCCCACTCATGATGAGATTAAGACACATATGCAACATCTGGGTATCTTTATTGTAGACGTTTCGCCATCCAGTGGCTTTATCAATACAAATTCTAGGACATAACTTGAAGACAGTAGAACTATGTACAAAAGATGAGGTAATCAGTCCCTCAACCTAGGAGTAGGTGCGAAGAGCACCATAGTCGTGGAGATTCTGAAGCAGAAGACAGGATCCTGGCGCTTATATAGTAACGTCAGGTGTAGCAGACGATTGCATATTTACCTCATCTTCTGTACATAGTTCTACTGTCTTCAAGTTATGTCCTAGAATTTGTATTGTTCTATCTAGGCTGGAATATTGCTGCACACTAACAGCACCTTTCAAGGCAGGTGAAATTGCCGACCTAGAAAATGTACAGAGAACTTTCACGGCGCGCATAACGGAGATAAAACACCTCAATTACTGGGAGCGCTTGAGATTCCTAAACCTGTATTCCCTGGAACGCAGGAGGGAGAGATACATGATTATATACACCTGGAAAATCCTAGAGGGACTAGTACCGAACTTGCCACCGAAAATCACTCATTACGAAAGCAAAAGACTTGGCAGACGATGCACCATCCCCCCAATGAAAAGCAGGGGTGTCACTAGCACGTTAAGAGACCATACAATAATGTCAGGGGCCCGGGACTGTTCAACTGCCCCCCCAGCACACTTTAAAGGGGGGTTACAACAGACCCCTGGCAGTCTTCAAGCTGGCATGGGCAAGCACCTAAAGTCAGTTCCGGATCCCGCCGGGCTGTGGCTCGTATGTTGGTTTGCGTGCAGCCAGCAGCAACAGCCTGGTTGATCAGGCTTGATCCACCAGGAGGCCTGGTTCAGACGGGGCCGCGGGGGCGTTGACCCCGGAACTCTCTCCAGGTAAACTCCCGGTAAACTCCAGGATGGGCGAAAACGTTTTACAATAAAGATACCCAGATGTTGCATATGTGTCTTAATCTCATCTTGTCGGTATTATATACCATTCGTACACAACTTGTCAGACACTGCAACATCATGGAATCTTAATTCTGAGGACATGTACATAACCTTCACGGGGGTACGACAACTACTACTACAACTAACCCATCTCTTTGGGGAAGGACCTACTTCACTGGGGAATCCCACCTACCAGTGAATATGCCCTCGTCTGCTAAACCTGACGTTACTATATAAGCGCCAGGTCCTGTCTTCTGCTTCAGAATCTCCACGACTATGGTTTCTCTTCGCACCTATCCCAGGTTGAGGGACTGATTACCTCATCTTCTGTACATAGTTCTACTGTCTTAATTTATGTCCTAGAATTTGTTTTGATAAACCCCCACTGGATGGCGAAGTTAAATTTAAAGATCCCCCAGATGTTGCATAGGGTGTTTAATCTCATCTTGCCCGGTAGTATTTCCCATTCGTACCCTTTTCCCCAACATGGTTTTTCTTAAACCTAAATTTAAAATTTTCCCTAAGCCTACCTCAAAAACCCCAAATTTTTGGGAAGGATTTCCACTAATCCAACTAATTTTTCCAACCAATTCCTTTCCCTTTTGTCCTTTCAAAAATTTCTAAATTTATTTTTAAACCATTATTGGGGTTCCTCTTTTTGGAAGTTTTTCGCCTTTTTAAATTCCCCCTTTTTTTATAATCCCCATTTATAAAAACTTCTTTGGGTTCCCCCAATTTTTATTTTTTTTTTTTTTTATTTTTTTTTTTTTTTTTTTTTTTTTTTTTTTTCCCACTCAATAAATTTTTAAAAATTTTTCCTTTTCCCTTTCTTCTAAAATTTCAAATTTTCTTAGGGGTTTTTTAGAGTATCCTAAGCCTGGTTTTTAACTTTTATTTCCAATCTTAATTAAACCCAAATTAAAGGCCCCCCTTTTTCTTACCTTAACAATAAATGAAAATAAAGTTTCAATCCTTTCTTCTGGGTTTCTTCCTCTTTTATTAAATCCAGTTAATTTTTTCTTTAATTTAGAAAACGTTAGGCCCAAATTGGGCTCCCTTTTAAGGGGGCCCTTCTTATTTAAAAACCCCCCCCCAATTTCCTTTTTGGAATTCTTTTTGGGTTTAATTTTTAATTATTTAACCCTTTAAAAAAGGGGGGGTTTGGCCTCCCGGTTCAAACCTTGCTTTACCTAAAAATTTTTGGAAATCTGACTTTCTAAAAATTTTTTAATTTGTCAAAATTAGGAATTCCCAACTTAACCCTTTGCTTTTATCCTTAACCAAAACCCCCACCCCCCCCCCCCCCCCCCCCCCCCCCCCCCCCCCCCCAATTTCCCCCCCCCTTCGTGTCTTTCGGGGGAATTTTTGTCATTTCACTGAAAATTTCTTCATCAAGACCCTTTTGATATATATTAAAAACAACAAGGGGCCCCAAAGGCGGGTTTCCCTGTGGAACCCCCTTTTTTACTGATCCCCACTCGGATTTAACCCTTTTAGGGAAACCCCTCTTTTGTTTTCCGGGTCGTGAGCCATGACTCGATCCAGGGAGAGCCCCCTTTCCCCCCAATGCCTTTGAGGGGGGCAAATTTCTTAAACAGTTTTTTGGTGGGAAAACTCTACCCAAATGCCTTCCCAAAATCTAAGTAAAAAATATCAAATTTTTTTTTCGTGGTCAACAGCCTAAAAAAGCTTTATAAAGAATTTAATAAAATTAGTTAGCCCAAGACCGGCCCCTTTTTGAAAACCATGCTGAGTATCCCTTAATCAAGCTATGCTTATTTGGGGATGGCTTCTTATAACTCAGCTATAAATTTACTCTAGCAAAATTGCTACAATTGAGGTCGGCTTATTGGGGGGTAAATTTTTACGGTAAAAGACTTGGGCCCCCGTTTTTAAAAAAAGGAATTTAAATTTGCCATCTTTCCCCCCCTATCAGGGCATTTTCACCTGTTTGAAAAAAGATAAAATTTAAAAAAATTAGTTTTAAAGGTTCACGACTTTCCCTTTTGCATTCCTTAAGAAACCCTTTGAAAAAAAACCCATCAGGACCCCGGGGCTTATTTTGCTTCAGCGGTCTATTCCTTCCAAACCCTTTCCCCCCCTAGTGACTGTGGATGTTACATTAAATTTTTCTTCTTCTAATCCCCTATAAAAAAATTTAAATTTCCGGGAAAGTTATTAGTGGGCTTTCCCGTGTAAAAACCCAGGAAAAAAAATTTTTTAAAATCGAGCACATTTCATTCTCTTTGTCAGTAAGATGCCCCTAGTTATTTTTTGGGGGACCTATTTTTTCATACTTTTGTTCTATATACCTGGAGGAAAAATTTTGGATTAGTTTTAGTTCCCCTAGGGAACCCCTTAAAATTTTATAGTCCCTTTTAGGCCCTTTTTTTTCCCCCTTTTTTAAAGTCCCTCTTTTAAAGTCCCAAAATACTGATTCCCTAAAATGACCCCCCCCCCCTTTTTTATACGCCCATAAAATTTCCCTTTTTTATGCCCCAGTGATATTTTGGGCCCATTATTCCCCATTTTTTGGGGATTTCTATTTGATTTTTAAATTTTCCCTTTATGGGATAAAAAGTTTTTTGAGCGAAAGTATTGTGTTTAGGAAAAATGGGCTACGGGTGGGTCTTTTTCGTTACCCCAGTCAACAATGATAAGGTTCTCTAAGCCCCTGTAATCTGCCCAAGCGGAAAAACTGGGCTGTTACGAGTTAAACCCCATATCATGTTCCATTCAAATTTAAATGTAATTTATTTGTTTTGGGCGCTAGCACCCAGTTCCTCTGAAACTTCTAAATTTTTAACAAGGGGTTTTATTGTTTGCCGGAAAATAAGTCAAACAGGTTATTACCCCCTTTTAGGTTCTGTCACAAACTGCTTCAAAAAAACATCCCGAACTACTTTAAGGGAAAACGATGATCTAAAAATTTCCCCGTCAAAAAATTTCCCAAAAATATGGGCTAAAGTTTTAAAATCTCCTGAAAATTACTTTTTCATTTTGTGATTCCCCCCCCCCCCCCCTTTTGGGCCCCAACAAAATTTTCCCCCATAGTGTCTCCCCTTGGGGCCCCTTTAAAATTTTTGGGGGCGGTTTACACCTAAAATTTAAAATTTTTTATGCCCCTCTGAAAATTTATCCAAAAAAGAACTTTTTATGTGTTTCTTCAGGGCCCTTTAAAAACCCCTTTTTTTGCAACAGTTCAAGCGATCCGGACTTTCAATGCCCCCCCACCCCCCTTCCGATCTTTTTATTACTTGGAACAATTTTAAAAAAAAAGGAAAGTGACATTCTTTCAGGCATGTCCCGACTTTTTGAATTAAACCACGGGTTTAGTAAAAGGCAAATTTCATCTTTTGTTAAATGCACTAGAATAGTTCCAACCCCGTCCACTTATTCCTAGCACGCGACTATTTTTTGTAATAAATTTTTTTAAAGACCCCCCACTCCTCTTTACCCCTTCCCGGGTCCTTTTATTATTCACTTTAAAACCCTTTTTTGTCCTTGTCAAAATTTGTCCACTGGCTTTTCAAAATCCACCTCATTTTGTTATTACTTTTTTTTTCCCAGTACTCATGGTTTCTACCCGCGGGCCCCCCAGTTTTTCCCCCCAAAAAACCCCCACCACTAACTATTGCTGTTTAAAGGGCTAACAGTCCCTCCCCTGCGTTAGCCAGTGCTTCCTACCCCCCACCCAGATTTAAATTTAAACCCCCCCCCTGGGGATTCTTTTCCCAAATTTTTTTTGCCATAGAAGAAGGGGCCCCGTGTCAATGAATGTTTCCCCCCCCCCCCCATTTTTCCTTTTCGTTTTTGTTAGCCAGCAATTGCACCCTTGGGGCCCGGTCAAACCCTTCATTTCCAAAATCCTCTCCTTGGCAAAATGCCCAAAATGACAGGTTTTTCCCCCCTTCCCCCTTAAAATTTTCTCTTTTCTGACCTATAAACCCGTAATCCCGGGCCTCACTCCCCGTCTGCCCAACATCGGGGCCCCCCAGCACTGAACAGTAATTTGGATTGCTCCAAATTTCCTTTTCATGGTGTCATCCAGCGGAAAACAATATCCCTTTATTTCCGCCCTAGGAAAAAACACTCTCTTTCCTATACTCCTTCCTTCAGCGAAGGGCCCCTTTCCATGTACCCAATCTGGGTATCCCCCAAAAAACAACAAATTTTTTTTACCTTCCTTTGGGTTCGTCCGTCGTGGGTGCTGGGGTAGTGACTACATTTGCCAGGGAGCATTACCCAATTGTTGAATTTTTCCAAAACGTTTTCGATGGTCTTTGTTTTGGGGGTTTTTAGGGATGTCTTAAATCACGTTGCGAATGCTTCTTTGGAGCTCGTTGTGGCATTCCAGTAGAAAAACTCACATTCGTCAGGTAGCACGAGAATGAGTTTGGGAAATTTCCCGGTGGGCTTCTGGTTTTCGTTTTTTCGGGCCCCTTTCCCCCGTTTTTTTGTTTTTCGCTTGGTTCATTTGCCGGCCACGGCCCAAACTCCCCTTTAAAACCCGGGGGGGCTCACAAAAAGAAGGATTACTTTCGAAACCTCTTTTTCTCCTCCCTTAAAACGCCGTTTCTCCATTTAGCAACTTGGCCTTTTTTCTCAAACTGCTGGTAAAGTTGCTCAAGAGAGGCATCCTGGTACAGATTCACAGAGAGCACACAAACAGGTTTTCACAGAGCTAAGTACACGTCACCACTGAGCTAAGTACACGTCACCACTGGCTAAGTACACGTCACCACTGAGCTAAGTACACGTCACCACTCAACTAAGTACACGTCACCACTGAGCTAAGTACACGTCACCACTGAGCTAAGTACACGTCACCACTGAGCTAAGTACACGTCACCACTGAGCTAAGTACACTTCACCACTGAGCTAAATACACGTCCACACTGCTAAGTTTCACGTACCACTGAGTAAGACATGTCACCACCTAACAACCTGTCGGTATTTTATACCATTTTAATGTTTATTCCCATGTGTTGCATAAGTGTCTCAATAATCCCTTGTAATGACTGCATCAAATTATACGTGGGCGAAATATCAAGAGACCTCCAAACACGTATTTCAGAACACCAATACACAAGCAGGACTGACGATACAAGGAATGCCTGTGTACAACATCGCAATTCACACAACCATTTAATTAACTACAGAAATTCAAGACTTATCGCCACAGAAGACAACACTCAATACCGAAGAATCCTGGAATCATCGCTTATCTCTATAACCAACAATTTCAACCAGAACAATGGCTTCTATAACATAGCTGAACCACTTGCCAAGAAACTTCTTCATCGCTATCCCACATAAGAACATAGAACACTGCAGAAGGTCTGCTCACAACTTATCCAATACCCGCTTCCAAGCTACCCAAGATTTTATACTCTATAACCCCACCTGGTAGATCATCAGATGCAGCATTCTCCACCTGACCTCAACATTCTGAACCTGACTATAAATACTCACTTACCTTCCACCCCAGGTCATACACACACGTACTTTTCATATCAGTAGTAGTAGTAGACTCGTATTACGACAATCCATTGACACACTCAGTTCACGGAGTTCACTACCTTATCACAAGATAGGCACATGGCTTCTGCCAAAAAGAAGAGGTCACGATGCTCCATGAACACGACGGAGGACTCAGATTTGGAAATGTGGGGCGAAATTCTAGCGAAGAAGTTGCGAGAGGAAGAGGAAAATCCCCTCAATGTAGCAGATTGAAATCCCCAAACCTGGGCCAGCGACCA
>NW_026509627.1:0-12421 GCF_026875155.1 Cherax quadricarinatus | reverse complement strand
ACTATTATTAAAAAAAATTTAAAGGTTTATTTTGGGCAGGTAAATGTGTTAATTGAAACCAAATATGCAGATATGGGGGTTTACTATGTAGATAAACGCCAGTACCTTTTTATAAACACACTACCTGAAAAGGCATTGAAGTGGAATACACAAAGTTCTGTAAAAAATTTTACGATTTCCCAGCCTTTATTTATTTTTTCATTAACACACTGGCCGATTCCACCAAGGCAGGGTGGCCCGAAAAAGAAAAAACTTTCACCATCATTCACACCATCACTGTCTTGCCAGAAGGGTGCTTTACACTACAGTTTTTAAACTGCAACATTAACACCTCTCCTTCAGAGTGCAGGCACTGTACTTCCATCTCCAGGACTCAAGTCCGGCCTGCCGGCTTCCCTGAATCCCTCCATAAATCTTACTTTGCTCACACTCCAACAGCACGTCAAGTATTAAAAACCATTTGTCTCCATTCAACCTATCAACACGCTCACGCATGCCTGCTGGAAGTCCAAGCCCCTCGCACACAAAACCTCCTTTACCCTCTCCTCCAACCTTCCCTAGGCTGACCCCTACCCCACCTTCCTTCCACTACAGACTGATACACTCTTGAAGTCATTCTGTTTCGCTCCATTCTCTCTACATGTCCGAACCACCTCAACAACCCTTCCTCAGCCCTCTGGACAACGTTTTGGTAATCCGCACCTCCTCCTAACTTCCAAATACGAATTCTCTGCATTATATTCACACCACACATTGCCCTCAGACATGACATCTCCACTGCCTCCAGCCTTCTCCTCGCTGCAACATTCATCACCCATGCTTCACACCCATAATAAGAGTGTTGGTAAAAACTATACTCTCATACATTCCCTTCTTTGCCTCCAAGGACAAAGTTCTTTGTCTCCACAGACTCCTAAGTGCACACTCACCCTTTTCCCCTCATCAATTCTATGATTCACCTCATCTTTCATAGACCCATCCGCTGACACGTCCACTCCCAAATATCTGAATACATTCGCCTCCTCCATACTCTCTCCCTCCAATCTGTAATAATAATAATTATTATTATTATTAATTTTTGCACTGGAGCAGAGATCCACTGTATAGCACTTTGTCTGGATTATTTGGGTTATCCAAGGTAATTTATACTATGTATGATAACTTTACTTACGTGTACCTGTGAGAGAGGAGATACAGAGAGAGAGAAGAGAGAGAGAGAGGAGAGAGAGATACCCACCCACCCGGCTATGTATTACACATGTTCCAGAGTTTTCTCTTTACTTAGAGTATGGTTATACTACATTCTGGCAGGATGACACTACCAGTGGTATTCTTCCCATTCCACTGTGTCGACAATACGATAACAGTAACATATGGACAAGCACCTAAAGTCGGTTTCCTGATCAGCCGGGCTGTGGCTCGTACGTTGGTTTGCGTGCAGCCAGCAGTAACAGCCTGGTTGATCAGGCTCTGATCCACAGGAGGCCTGGTCACAGACCGGGCCGCGGGGGCGTTGACCCCCGGAACTCTCTCCAGGTAAACTCCAGGTATGATACTGTATGCGATATAAATTTACAATACAGTTCACTACCATGTATACATTGTATACAGTAAATAATAATTAAAATATAACAATAGAAGTAAATTATGGTAAAAAGAATGAAATAATGATTATACATTACATTACAGTACTATGTAGGTAGTTTATATAGGAAAGTTTGACATTATGCCCTACCCAGTATGTCGGCAGTTTTCAAAGGTTCGACTTACGTCCATTTTGACTTACGACCGGTTTGGTCGGAACCAAGCTTGGTGTAAGTCGGACGGTAGGGTATAAGAAAAAAAAAAAAGTTGATCAAAGTTTTTTTACACATTTTCAAATGTAAAAAAACAAAAAGATCTACTTTTTTTTACATACTTTCAATGTTGAAAAAACGTATATATACGTTTGGACCGTTTACGAGTTAATGAGACTCGGTGATTATTATTATTTCTAATATGGTGTCACTTGTGCAAGTCGTCTGGCTACCACATCTCATATTTATGTTTATTATTCTACTGTGGGGTGTATTTATCATCTTTATATGTTATGCATTGTGTTTATTATATAATTTTGAAAAATATCAAAGATGGATTAATGAAAATATGTATATTAACGTAATATACAACATTTAAATGAGACTCGGTGATTATTATTATACTAATGTGACGTCTCTAGACATACAACACTCTTACTGATTTTAATGTGCATCTGCATGCCAGCACAGTAAGTTTATTTAGGTACAGGTATACATAAGTATAATTATCAGAGTATATATAAAATATGAAATAACTTTTAAAAACACTTGAAATTTTGGAGTTTCCAGACATAATGGAGAGAATTAGTGCTTACGGAGAATGTAAACAAACTGGGTGGGGCGCGTGACCATATTAGAAAGTCAGGTGGGGGAGCCGTATAGAGTTTTGGTCATAATTTAAAATGACCGTATTAACAGAACAACGTAAAGTGAAACGCCGTAAAGCGGGGCCCTACTGTACTTGCACAAACCTAGATGGTATAGCCTACTACACACCTAAGCTATATGTTTCTTCTATTTTATCACAGATTTGCTTGTAAGCAGATAATGCACCATGAACATTCTTGGTTAATGAAAACTTTTTGGTGTTAGGGTTCATTTTTCAAGCATTTTAAGTGAGTTTGTTCAGATTTCCAAAAGCTTCTGCTAAACCCTTCACTGTAAATTTTATTTGGGGTTCTTTTTCTTCTCCTGCAGGGGCCATGATGAACAAAACATGAGAATAAATCAAGCACAAGAAACAGTCAACATGAGATGTATGGGGCTGTAGCCGGCATAACACACTGTACTGTTCTAAACATTTTTTTTTATACCAGTAGAAATTGATCATCAAAACTTAGTGCTAAACCCACAAGGGTCATACAGCACTTATAAGAAGAAAGAGAAGACTCTAAAACATTGGTTCCCAGACTTTTTTCTCTGGGCTGCACTTTTGGAATGAAAATTTGCTTGTGCCACCAAATTTTTTGATAAAAAATATTATTTTTTATTTTATTATCACACTGGCTGATTCCCACCAAGGCAGGGTGGCCCGAAAAAGAAAAACTTTCACCATCATTCACTCCATCACTGTCTTGCAGAAGGTGCTTTACACTACAGTTTTTAAACTGCAACATTAACACCCCTCTTCAGAGTGCAGGCACTGTACTTCCATCTCCAGGACTCAAGTCCGGCCTGCCGGTTTCCCTGAATCCCTTCATAAATGTTACTTTGCTCACACTCCAACAGCACGTCAGTATTAAAAACCATTTGTCTCCATTCACTCCTATCAAACATGCTCACGCATGCCTGCTGGAAGTCCAAGCCCCTCGCACACAAAACCTCCTTTACCCCCTCCCTCCAACCTTTCCTAGGCCGACCCCTACCCCGCCTTCCTTCCACTACAGACTGATACACTCTTGAAGTCACTCTGTTTCACTCCATTCTCTCTACATGTCCGAACCACCTCAACAACCCTTCCTCAGCCCTCTGGACAACAGTTTTGGTAATCCTGCACTCCTCCTAACTTCCAAACTACGAATTCTCTGCATTATATTCACACCAAAAAATATATACAAAGAAAACTCCTAGTGCTTGATTCATAACACAGAACACTACTTTATATGAACATGAGACATCCAGAAAGTATAAAACAATGCAGCTATACAAAAACATGATTCACTCCAAAATATGCTTATACACAGACCTCTTACATATGTAACCAAGTTTCTGCATTAGCGGTCCTCTTTAAGGGGGCTCCTTGTTGTGATAAAGAGGCTATTGGTCTTAGGAATTGGACCTTTTGTTCTGAGGAAGACCAAAATTACCCCCAAATCCTCCCCTCCCCTTTCCCATTCCTCCTCTTTTTCCCATCCCTCCCCTCTCCCTTTCCTGTTTTCAGCCTTTGGGGTCCTCCCCTAGGGCATTCTAGTTCCTAGGTAGGGGAAAGGGTACCATGGTCCATCCCATTCCATTGAGGTTCTTGGTGGTGTAGTTTGCCAAGGAATCTGGATCGACTGGGTATGTCCGAATCCCTTTCCAGTCTCCGAGGGGAAGGCTTCAGGTGACAGGTGTATCTCTGGAGGCTACCTGTCGGATTCCGGGAAGTGGTAGCCAAAGGAGTATGCCTTGTGGTAGATAACCGACCACCCTCTCTTTTGTCCACCGAGGTGGCTTGGTATATGTGAGGTTGCTATCCTGGATTGCTTGTTTACTGGCATGAAGGGTAGGGTATGACATGAGTTCCTTGTTGCACCTGCACTGAGGTCCTCTTGGGCACAGAGGGGGATTTATGGCTCTTCCATTCCTCCTAGAACTACCCCTCCACATTCCCCTTTTCACTTTTTTCTTTCCTTTTTTTTGGGGAAAAAGGAAACAAGTGACTTAACTATGGAGTCCCAGATTCATGAAACTGCTCCTCCCGGCCCAGTTTCTGTTGCAGCACCCTTCTACGACCCTGCTTCATTATCGGACCTTTCTAATGCCCTGGTACCTTCTGTGGGTGACAACTCTGTCGCATGCTCCTGGTATCGAGGTTCTGCCTAACTCCTTTAATACATCCAACCTCCACATGTCTTTGACCATGCTCTTGGCTTCTCCCTCTACTGTGTGACAATTTTCAGATCATTCACCCATCTCAGGATGGACCACCTCTGCTCCCACACTAAAACAACCACAACAATTAACAGACAACACTGCTACAATTACTCTCTCACTCTTCCCAGGAAAGACCAGAATGACACTTGCTCCCCTTACACACTACATTTCAAAGTACACTATAGCATCAGCAAGGCAATCCTGCACCATGTTGATCAAAATATTTCATTTCATGCTTTAAGGAGTGGTGCACACATAGTCATGGTACGAAATGCTGGCCAGGATCACAATCTTTCCCTTCTTATCTCTATAGACAATATTCCTGTAACTATTCAAACAACACATTTCTCTCAATTCTTGAAGTAGTTACCATTAGTTCTGCCTTATACCATTGTTCAACATGATTTCTGGTCACGTGATTCCAACATAAATGAGCAACTCGAGCTCCAAGACCTACCTAATTCTTTTCTTCTAGCAGAGAAGAGTCTTATAATATCCCTTTTACACTTCTAGAACTAGAGTCAACACTTTCCTTTTGCCAATCATTGGCAGCTGGGCCTTTGGCATTCATATTCATATGCTTTAAACATTTACTTCTGCCACTATTCTGCCTTTTCATAAGCCAGGTACTTCTGGACATGATACTTCACACTGTTGTCCATTGCTCTTACCAGTGCAGTATGCAACTTGATGGAACGTCTGGTAAATGGACTTTTGATGTGGTATTTAGAGATACGTATACAGTAGTCCCTTCCCGCGTCAATATGGCTTTCGTAAGGGCCGCTCTACTATTGACCGCTTACTCCACTTAGATACAAGTGTTCATAATAACTTTGCTAGTAACCATTCCGTTATCACAGTCTTTTTTGATCTTGAAAGGCACATGACACTAGTTGGAGATATAACTGTCTTGGCTGAGGTCCACTCCTTAGGCCTCCGAGGCAATCTGTCCATTTTTCCTAAAAAAATTTCTTATCTGAAAGACATTCTATCAGGGATGTGTCCTTAGCACCACACTGTTTCCCCTTGCTATAAATGATCTGGCATCTGACTTATTCTGAATTAATTTTCCCCATATGAAATAATGGCATCCAATTAATCCGTTTCAGACACCCAAAAGTATTCAAAAAATGTTTTCTACATGAAATGTACATTTTACCTACACAGAAAAAATGATATATGAAGAATAAAACAATAATAACATCACTTTACCTTTATTGAAGACATGGTGATGTTTGGAAGATGGGAGAGGATGGAGTTTACAGTTGTTTGGAAGGGGAATCCCCTTCCATGAAGACTTCAGGTACCAAGTCCTTATCTTGGGTTACTTCTCTTCTTTGTTTTTTGCCACTAGGACCAGCTTGAGAGTCAATAGACCCCTGTCACTCAAAAAAAAGTGTTCCAGAGAGGTCTGTTTCTGGTGTATGTTAGGAATTGTGTTGGGAGACAGGACAAGGTAGTTCTTCAATATGGCACTAGTATCAGGTCTACGGCTTATTTATTCATCTAATATATAATAAACAATATTAAAAACATAGAAACATGATATATACTCTAGAATGAATAAAATAAGACATTAAGAATGTCACGAGTGGTGGTGTGTTGTTTGTTGTTGTCCTCTCCACCCTTGCTTATCCTTACATAGTGGTGGTGAAGGCAGCAGCAGACGTGGCAGTGTTAGTCGGTAGCCTATATACCTCCAAGACAATGAGGAGTCAGTTTCATGCTGTCCTTTTTCTATCAATTAATTGCTTAACTTACTTGCTACACTACTAATGCTACATTTTATCGCTGACTGGCACTATAGCCTTTATCGACTCCTGCTGCTTTAGTATCGTACATATTGCAGAAACACTGAAAAGGGCACATTCTCCCCTCTCTCTCAGCCCTTTACCAAAGGGCTGGCTGGCACTAGAAGCTTTCTTTGGGCCCATGGTGGCTTATTTGGCAATTACAAGCACTAAAACGAATGGAATAATACACCTTGTATCGTATGAACGCGTGGGATCGTCCTCAATGGCTGATAAACAATGGCACACTGCCTATACATGGAGTGTCAGGCACTCAGGTCCGAGTACTGATGTGTATCTTTTAGTAAATTCTTTAGTAATTAAGCCTAATCTGAACTGTTTATCAATTTGGTGTTTCTTATTAATAGATTTGAGGATACTTTTTGTTAGCCATGGGCTGTTTAGCCTCTTTTCTGTCATCTGTTTAGTTTTGATTGGGCAATGTTTTTATAGAGGTTTAGGATTTTATGTAAAAAAAATTTGATATCTTTATTGATATTATTACTGTCATCTAGCTGTCTTGCCAATCAATGGCACCTAGTGCTAGTTTTAGGTTGTTTATCGATGTCTCATCATGCAGACGAAATGAGATCTTTGTTTCTTGAGGCAGTTTAGATAAGTTGGTTATGAGAAAGGTAGGGTAGTGGTCTGTGGTGTTGTCTGTGATTATACCTGCTTGTAGTGGAGATATCGTGTTGGTCCAGATATGGTCAAGTAACGAGGCACTTGTCTCAGAGATTCTTGTTGGCTTCGTATAGAGGGTAGCAACAAGCTGTTGTTCATAGCATGTGTGAAATCAGCTACTGGAAGGTCAGTTGCTTGGATAAGGTTATGTTGAAGTCTCCTGGTAGTATCAGATGGTGTTTATTCAACGCTGACTCAATTATCATGTTTCTAAGGTTACTGCTAAAAGTTTAAGTATTTGAGTGTGGTAGTCTGTAGACTGCACCAACTGTTATAGTTTCTTAAGTGTTCTTGATGTGAATTTAGCTATTATATATTCATCGCTTTCATCCCGTACGTTAGGTGATTTCATACATTCTAGTTCATTAGAGTAACAGATGGCAGTGCCTCCTCCTGATTGGTCAGGCCTGCAGTTATGTATGGCTGTGTAACCAGGTATGGTAAATATGTCTGTCAAATCTTGTCTGAGCCAGGTTTCAGTAATTATAATGAAAGTTATAGTAGCATTTAGAGACTTAAGTAGTACAATGAGGTCATCATAGTGCTTACTCAATTATCTAACATTATAGTTGAAGACTGTAATGTTCTTGCTGACACTGAGAATAGTATTAGCCTGACTACTAGTGTAGTAATGGCAATTACTGTTTGGATTGTGTGTGCAGTTCAATAAGAGGTTTATATCAGAGTCAATAATTGCATTCATAAGGGGTAAGTAGAGAAATAGCTGTTACAATTATTAAAAAGAAGAAAAGACAAAAGCCACTGATGTTAAACCACTAACAAATATGAACTTATAAACTAAGATAATTATTTTAAATCTAAAAATAATGGAGCTACTGTACATTAAAATAAAAACACTTTAGCACCTTGATTATTTTAAAGTTTAAAAGTAATGGTTTCGAGTATAAAATAAGACAGAGAATAAAACACTTAAGCACCTGGATTAACACCTTAAATAGCACTTTCGGTGTCTTAAGTAACTGAGAATTAATTACTGCTATTCACTAACAGATATGAAATATGTATTAAAATAAGGGTAAATTCTACTATACTACAGCACTGTACACTGCGTATGCCACTATTAAAACAAACGAAACAAACAAATTTTATTTCTCTGCAAGATTACATTGAGATATAAAATTACAAAATGGTTGCAGTGCAAAGAGAGCCACTATCATGCCTAGGCATTTTGGGCAGACTTAATTTAATGGCTTTACAGACTACTTAATACAAAATAAATTGATCATAGTTTAAGTTGTACATCTGTTTTTATTTATAGTAGGCACTGTCAAGAAATTTTAATGAAATAAGAAAAAATTTTGGAGTGAGTTAAACAAGTTAAGAAAGCCTAGGAAAGTATGGATTTGTCAGTTAAAAAATAGAGTAGGGGAGTTAGTAGATGGGGAGAGGGAGGTATTAGGTAGATGGCGAGAATATTTTGAGGAACTTTTAAATGTTGAGGAAGAAAGGGAGGCGGTAATTTCATGCACTGGCCAGGGAGGTATACCATCTTTTAGGAGTGAAGAAGAGCAGAATGTTAGTGTGGTGGAGGTACGTGAGGCATTACGTAGAATGAAAGGGGGTAAAGCAGCTGGAACTGATGGGATCATGAAAGAAATGTTAAAAGCAGGGAGGGATATAGTGTTGGAGTGGTTGGTACTTTTGTTTAATAAATGTATGAAAGAGGGGAAGGTACCTAGGGACTGGCAGAGAGCATGTATAACCCCTTTATATAAAGGGAAAGGGGACAAAAGAGATTGTAAAAAATTATAGAGGAATAAGTTTACTGAGTATACCAGAAAAGTATACAGTAGGGTTATAAATGAAAGAATTAGAGGTAGACAGAATGTAGGATTGCGGATGAGCAGGGAGACTTCAGAGTGGGTAGGGGATGTGTAGATCAAGTGTTTACATTGAAGCATATATGTGAGCAGTATTTACATAAAGGTAGGGAAGCTTTTATTGCATTTATGGATTTAAAAAAGGCATATGATTAGAGTGGATAGAGGAGCAATGTGGCAGATGTTGCAAGTACAGTGGACCCCCGGTTAACGATATTCACTCCAGAAGTATGTTTCAGGTGCCAGTACTGACCGAATTTGTTCCCATAAGAAATATTGTGAAGTAGATTAGTCATTTCAGACCCCCAAACATACACGTACAAACGCACTTACATAAATTACACTTACATAATTGGTCACATTTGGAGGTAATCGTTATGTGGGGGTCCACTGTATATGGAATAGGTGTAAGTTACTAAATGCTGTTAAGAGTTTTTATGAGGATAGTGAGGCTCAGGCTAGGGTGTGTTAGAAGAGAGGAGAATACTTCCTGGTAAAAGTAGGTCTTAGACAGGGATGTGTAATACTTCCCGGTAAAGTAGGTCTTAGACAGGGATGTGTAATGTCACCATGGTTGTTTAATATATTTATAGATGGGGTTGTAAAAGAAGTAAATGCTAGGGTGTTCGGGAGAGGGGTGGGATTAAATTATGGGGAATCAAATTCAAAAGGGAATTGAAGTTACTTTTTGCTGAGGATACTGTGCTTATGGGAGATTCTAAGAAAAATTGCAAAGGTTAGTGGATGAGTTTGGGAATGTGTGTAAAGGTAGAAAGTTGAAAGTGAACATAGAAAAGAGTAAGGTGATGAGGGTATCAAATGATTTAGATAAAGAAAAATTGGATATCAAATTGGGGAGGAGGAGTATGGAAGAAATGAATGTTTTCAGATACTTGGGAGTTGACGTGTCGGCAGATGGATTTATGAAGGATGAGGTTAATCATAGAATTGATGAGGGAAAAAAGGCGAGTGGTGCGTTGAGGTATATGTGGAGTCAAAAAACGTACCTATGGAGGCAAAGAAGGGAATGTATGAAAGTATAGTGGTACCAACACTCTTATATGGATGTGAAGCTTGGGTGGTAAATGCAGCAGCGAGGAGACGGTTCGAGGCAGTGGAGATGTCCTGTCTAAGGGCAATGTGTGGTGTAAATATTATGCAGAAAATTTCGGAGTGTGGAAATTAGAGAGAAGGTGCGGAGTTAATAAAAGCATTAGTCAGAGGGCAGAAGAGGGGTTGTTGAGGTGGTTTGGTCATTTAGGAGAGAATGGATCAAAGTAGAATGACATGGAAAGCATATAAATCTATAGGAGAAGGAAGGAGGGGTAGCGGTCGTCCTCGAAAGGGTTGGAGAGAGGGGGTAAAGGAGGTTTTGTGGGCGAGAAGCTTGGACTTCCAGCAAGCGTGCGTGAGCGTGTTAGATAGGAGTGAATGGAGACGAATGATACTTGGGACCTGACGATCTGTTGGAGTGTGAGCAGGGTAATATTTAGTGAAGGGATTCAGGAAAACTGGTTATTTTCATATAGTCAGACTGAGTCCTGGAAATGGGAAGTACAATGCCTGCACTTAAAGGAGGGGTTTGGGATATTGGCAGTTTGGAGGGATATGTTGTGTATCTTTATACGTATATGCTTCTAAACTGTTGTATTCTGAGCACCTCTGCAAAAACTGTGAAATCTGTGAGTGTTGGTGAAAGTGTTGAATGATGATGAAAGTATTTTCTTTTTGGGGATTTTCTTCTTTTATTGGGTCACCCTGCCTTGGTGGGAGACGGCCGACTTGTTGAAAAAAAAAAATGAACTGTACTCAAATTACAATAGTTTCAATAATAAATATTGAAATTATATTATAGGAATATAACATTGTAAGTTGTTGAAAGTATTTTACAGTATGAGAATGCTTCAGTTGGGTAGGGGCATATATTATATACAGTGGACCCCCGCATACCGTTGGCATCACATAACGTTAAATCCGCATACCGCTACATTTTATCGCCAAGATTTTGCCTCGCATACCGCTAAAAAAACCCGCTCAACGCTGTTCGTCCGAGACGCGTCTAATGTGCGCCCTTAGCCAGCCTCACATGTTCCGCCGGTGGCATTGTTTACCAGCCAGCCTCCGCGGTAACATCCAAGCATACAATCGGAACATTTCGTATTATTACAGTGTTTCTGGTGATTTTATCTGCAAAATAAGTGACCATGAGCCCCAAGAAAGCTTCTAGTGCCAACCCTACAGCAATAAGGGTGAGAATTACTATAGAGATGAAGAAAGAGATCATTGATAAGTATGAAAGTGGAGTGCGTGTCTCCGAGCTGGCCAGGTTGTATAGTAAACCCCAATCAACCATCGCTACTATTGTGGGCAACAAAAAGGCAATCAAGGAAGTGTTCTTGCCAAAGGTTTAACTGTGTTTTCGAAACAGAGATCGCAAATGATGGAAGATGTTGAGAGATCTTATTGGTGTGGATAAATGAGAAACAGATAGCTGGAGATAGCATCTCTCAAGTGATCATATGTGAAAAGGCTAGGAAGTTGCATGATGATTTAATTAGAAAAATGCCTGCAACTAGTGGTGATGTGAGTGAAATTAAGGCCAGCAAAGGTTGGTTTGAGAGATTTAAGAATCATAGTGGCATACATAGTGTGATAAGGCATGGGTGAGGTGCCCGTTCGGACCACAAAGCAGTGAAAAATATGTGCAGGAATTCAAGGAGTACATAGACAGTGAAGGACTGAAACCTGAAAAAAGTGTTTAATTGTGCGAAACAGGCCTGTTTTGGAAGGAAAATGCCAAACAGGACCTACATTACTGAGGAGGAAAAGGCAAATCCCAGGACATTAAGCCTATGAAAGACAGGCTTACTCTGTTGATGTGTGCTAATGCTAGTGATGATTGCAAAATGAAGCCTTTATTGGTGTATCACTCAAAAATCCCAGAGTGTTCAGGAAAAACAATGTCCTCAAGGCTAATTTGTGTGTGCTGTGGAGGGCAAACAGTAAGGCATGGGTCACTGGGACTTTTCTATGACTGGTTACACCAAGCATTTGCCCCCACTGTGAAAAATTACCTAACTGAAAAGAAATTAGACCTTAAGTGCCTCCTGGTATTAGACAATGCTCTGGCATCCTTCAGACGTGGCAGAGCAACTTTCTGCAGAAAAGGCTTCATTAAGGTGAAGTTTTTGCCTCCTAATACCATCCTCTCCTGCAGCCATGGACCAGAGGTTATTGCAAACTTCAAAAAAACTGTACACCAAAGATCTGTTTGAAAGGTGCTTTGTAGTGACCTCAGAAACTCAACTGACTCTAAGAGAGTTTTGGAGAGAGCACTTTAATATCCTCAATTGTGTAAACATTATGTAAGGCTTGGAGGAGAAGTGACTAAGAGGACCTTGAACTCTGCTGTAAAAAATGTGGCCGAAAGTTAGAAAAAGGATTTTGAAGGGTT
>NW_026509626.1:0-13979 GCF_026875155.1 Cherax quadricarinatus | reverse complement strand
AAACGTAAATTCAAGTCGGGAGTTGAAAGAGTGATGAGAGGAGGCGGGGGTGGAAAATTTTTTTAATAGGCCTTAGGTGTTGTTGAAAATGTTAATGGGTTTGTGCGGATGAAGAGAGATTGGTTTCGAAATTTTTGAATAATTTTGAGTGGTGTTGTTTTCCTGAGGAGCAAATTTCAAAGAGGGTAGGGTGTGGAGGTGGCGGGGATTTCGAGTAGTTATCCTGCCATCCCCCCGTCTAAAAGGTGGTGTCGGAATTTTAATAAGGGAGACGAGCCCGTTTGTTTTGTAGAGAAGCGAGGGAGGAGGGGGAGGGAGGGTGTTGCGTGGGGAAATTGGGTGGTGGATGGGTAAGCGTGTGTCTTTTGTGAGTGTGTATGCGCCGGCAGAAAAATAACATAAAGGTAAAGAATGATTTTGTGTGTGAGGATTTGTTTTTTTCTTAAGTGCACTGCCAGAGGTGGCGATAGTTGGTGGGGACTGGAATAGTGTAATCAGGGTGGCTGATGTGGACCCAAGAGGGGCTGGATATATGTCTGTGGCTTAGGGTTTATTAAGGGATGTTAGGTTACGTGACGCCTTTGGGGGGCGGTGTGGGAGACTGAATATACTTTTTGTTAAGAGTGGATATGCTGCAAAGACTAGATAGAGTGTACCTTTCTCAGGGAGTGGATGTGAAATCTTTCAGTACTGTTGAGGCTACAATGTCAGATCATAGGGGAGTGGTGTGGAGGTTGGGTGGGGGGACGCTCGCGGAAAATATATAGAATTTTATTGGAAATTAAATATAAGTGTGTTAGGTGATGGGGGGGGTTTGGGAGGGGTTTTCAGTCCTATGGAGGGAGCTTAGTGTGGAAGAACAGGGAGTGGATGACATTGTGACATGGTGGGATAGTGTCGCAAAGGAAAGGATTAGAAAAATTTTATGTGAGAGAGGGAAACGTATTTAAAAATTTAAAATATGGACTGGCTAACTATTTAGAGGTTAGGTTAAGAGGTTGCTATGGGAGGGGGGTGGGTGGGAATATTTTTCCCATGGATGTAATAGCTGAAATAAAGGAAGGGTTTAGGGTGTTGCAAAAAGAAAGGTTTCAAGATGTAAGGATGCAGGCAGGGGTGGAGGAAGTGCTTTGGGGGGACAAGCCGTCAGCGTGTGTTTGCAGCATCAAAAGCAAAGGCAGGCGGTGACAGCTATACCATGTTTAGAGGTAATGGAGATGGTTGGGAATTATAGTGTAGGGCAGGAAATACGAACACGAAGGGGATGTGTGCGAAAGCGGGGGCTTGGTACGAGAAGTACTGGAACAAGAACAAGGCACAGTACTTGCTCCCATCTTGTTCCTCATCCTCATATCCGCATAGACAAGGATGTCAGCCACAGCACCGTGTTTTCCCTTTGCAGATGACACCCGAATCTGCATGACAGTGTCTTCCATTGCAGACACTGCAAAACTCCAGGCGGACATCAACCAAATCTTTCAGTGGGCTGCAGAAAACAATATGAAGTTCAACGATGAGAAATTTAAATTACTCAGATATGGTAAACATAAAAGAAATTAAATCTTCATCAGAGTACAAAACAAATTCTGGCCACAAAATTAGAGCAAAACCCACCAACGTCAAGACCTGGGAGTGATCATGTCGGAGGATCTACCTTCAGGACCATAAACATTGTATCAATCGCATTTTGCTAGAAAAATGACAGGATGGATAATGAGAACCTTCAAAACTAGGGAGGCCAAGCCCATGATGACACTTTTTCAGGTCACTTGTTCTATCTAGGCTGGAATATTGCTGCACACTAACGCACCTTTCAAGGCAGGTGAAATTGCCGACCTAGAAAATGTACAGAGAACTTTCACGGCGTGCATAACGGAGAAAAAAACACCTCAATTATTGGAGCGCTTGAGGTTCCTAAACCTGTATTCCCTGGAACGCAGGAGGGAGAGATACATGATTATATACCCCTGGAAAACCCTTTAGAGGGACTAGTACCGAACTTGCACACAAAAATTTCACTCACTACGATAGCAAAAGACTGGCAGACGATGCACCATCCCCCAATGAAAAGCAGGGGTGTCACTAGCACGTTAAGAGACCATACAATAAGTGTCAGGGGCCCCAGACTGTTAACTGCCTCCCAGCACACATAAGGGGGATTACCACAGACCCCTGGCAGTCTTCAAGCTGGCACTGGACAAGCACCTAAAGTCAGTTTCCGGATCAGCCGGGCTGTGGCTCGTACGTTGGTTTGCGTGCAGCCAGCAGCAACAGCCCGGTTGATCAGGCTCTGATCCACCAGGAGGCCTGGTCACAGACGGGCCGCGGGGGGGTTGACCCCGGAAATTTTTCTCTCCAGGTAAACTCCAGGAAAAACAGTGGGGGGGGACGGGCTTTGGGGACAAGGTGTGTACGTTGTGACGGTAATTTGGGAAAATAGTATCGAAAGGCTTTAGGGGGACTTTACGGCCGGGGAAAATAAAAATGCTTTAAAGGGGGGAATGGGAAAGGGGGAAAGTCCCGGTTTGACGGTCCCCCGGAGAATTTTATTTAAAACTTTGGGGCGTTGATAAAGGAATTTATAGTTGGTTATTTAAAAGTATGAAGGAGAAGGGTAATTTGGGGAGAAGCAGGAAACAGCAGTTGTAGTTTTCCCCCGAGGTCGGGGGCAGCCCCCCCTTCGGGAGTACGAGCCATACATGATTTGCAGACTAAAAGGGTTTTTGAAAAAATTTTTTAGGTAATAGGTTCAAAGTTTTGTGGAGGGGGTGGTGTAAAAATTCATTTTGGGGTTGCGGGAAGGTCGATGATTGAAGGACATGGGATACTGAGAATTTTGGGGAAGCAAAGGGGGGGGTGGGGGGGCGGCTTTGTTGGCTCTGATTGGCAGGGAGCATAGATAAGTGGAAAGGGGGCTTTGCGGGTTTATACTTGGGAGAGGGGGTTTTTGGGGAGGAAAACCCGAGTGGTAAATACGTTGTAAAAGGGGGGCGAAAATGGGGATACAGTTTTGGGGTGTATGGGGGGGAAATTCCCAAGGGGAAGGGGCCTTAGAAGGGAGGGCCCCAGTCCCAAATATTGTTGCTTTTCCGGGCCCCCCTTTTAAGAATGGTTGACCTAGCTTATGACGCCTGCGGGGGAAGTTGGGGGGTGGGAGGGCCTGGCCGGGGTTAATTGGATATGTTGACAAACCCCACTGTTCTCTTCGTAAAGGATTCAAGGGAGTGTTGGACGGGTGGTGCAATTATTTGGAACCCCACGGGTATAGGAAATAGGCGAAGTCAAGGTGCAGGGGGTTTGAGTTCTTGGGGGGGGGGTTTGGGGGGGGAGTAATGTTTAAAAAATGGGCGGTGTTTTTAAAAGTTTGTAGTATTATTTATAGGGATGACAGGTTTGCGGCGCGGGGGGAAACTCAGATAGGTTTTGGGAAAAGGGATCGTGTGGGTCGGTTTTTTAGACCCCCACCTAACTCTGATCAGCGAGTGATAGTCGTGAACATTTTATTGTATAGTAGGTTGGGGTGTTGCAGCTTTTTTCCAATTACGGGAAGCGTTGCGGGGATACTAAGACGGGTGAAAAAATTTTTTGTGGGGTTCACGTTGTTTGGGTTATGGAGGGAAGTTTAATTTACCTGTAATCGGGTGGGTTGGGTTGTTGGATTTGAGACGGAGGGCTAAATGGTGTTTATTAAATGGGAAGTTTTGCGTGAGGGTGGAAGGGGGGGTTTTGGGGAAAGGGTCAGACAGGGGGGGTAGTGGTATCGGGGAAGGATTAGGGAATGTAAAATAGTTTTGAGGGCTGTGATTTTGGGTTGGAATAAAAAAAAAGGGTTTTCTTTTAAAGGGGTTTTGTGTGGGTTTACTTGTAGGTAGGTGCGTTGCCCCCTTTGGGGTTTTTTCCCCTGTATGCGTGAAAGAGTATTTGGTTTAGTTTAGTAAAATGAAGTTAGCCCTCGGGCGCGGGGGTGATTTTGTTTTTGCATGGGACCTTCCGTCTGGTGAGTATTACAAACAGAAGGTTGAGAGGGTGGGGGGTGTGGTATCTGTGGAGGGGGGATGAGACGGGTTCCAGTAGTTTACTTTTGGAAGGGCTAGAGGAGGTTAGGTGGGGTTAAGTGGTTGGTACGAGGGTGGGGGGCCGTGGGGTGTCGTTTTGCGTGCTCAAAGTCTAGATATGGGGGGTTAGACGGGGTGCAAAGAGCTTTAAAATTTATATCTGGTAGTTTTATTAGTCGTGGGTGATGGGGGGGGAGGGGATAGTGAAGGCGAAGGGGGTTCTTGGGGGTAACGTTCTATAGTACGAGGTGTCTAACAGAGTTTTGTAGGGGAAGAGGGGGAAGGCTTTTCAGGGGGGTATAAAATCTAACGTTGGGGTTTCTCGTAAATCTGTGATTGGAAAGAGGAGTAAAGGGGGTTTTCTAGGTTGGGGGGAGTCAGGGGGTAACAGGGGGCTGCCCCCCGGGGGGGGGGGGGGGTCGGAGAGTGTTGTGAATGTGGGTTTGGAAGGGTTTTTCCGGGTTTTCATTGAGATTTTATGGCCCCCAAGTGGGGTTGAGAGCTCGGGGCTCGTTATGTTAGATATAACACTTTTCAGAATGTGGGTATAATATAGTAGATTTTTTTTTGTAAAATTTAATGTGTGTATCAGTCTTTTTAAAACTGTTCTGAGAAAAATTTCTTGCGACAAAAAATTGTTTTTAGTTTGTTTTTATGTTTACGTGCTGGGTTTTTGCATGATAGATATCTTATATACTTTTTGGCATTGTGCTACAAGCATCTGATAATGTGTTTTTGTGAAAATTTTTGTGTGTACTGTGGGGTGTGTGTGTGTGGTGGGGGTTGTGGGTGTGTGGGTGTTGTGTTATAAATAAATAATATCCCTTTCTATTGTATTGAGCCTTTGTATGGGTCAACTTATGAATATTTATATATGCATGACTGATTCTTTTTAAAGTTATAAATTAGGGTCTTACCTGATCCCCGGTTTTGGGTTTTTAATGAAATTTTCTTATGTTAAGTTTTAGTCGATGGTATACAGACATACCTGACAGTTTAGTGAGTAGCCTTTGTGTTGAGTTTTGTATATGGGTTTATTGTAACAGTTAGAGCTCAGTTATTGTGTTCAAAGCTGTATTCTTTTTCTGTTTATTGTATTTGGTATATGTCAGCTGTATTGTTGGGGATATTTGTAGTTTTTTCTGTAAGATTATATGTTGGGTTTTTGGGTTTTTTGTTAAAATGTAAAAGGATGGGATTTAACTGATAAAACTTTTTTTGTGTTTCATGTTCAGGTGTATTGAACCTTTGTCAGTGTCTTTTTGTACTTTGTTATTATGAAAGGTTTTGTATATATGCAATTTCATGCCCCTTGTACATGTTTTTTTTTAGCTTGTTCTTGCTGTAATTTTTGTTGAATATCTTGCGAGCTGTAGGAAAAATCCTTTTGTCAGTTAATTGTTTAGGTTCCATACTGTTTTTTATTTTTATTTTAAAACTGTATTGGTTTTAATAAATAAAAAAAAAAAAAAAGAAATAACACTGAGAAATTATGCATTGAAGCTTGTAGAGAGAAACCTATTTTCATTTCCTCTCACGCAATTACAGAGCATGTAAAAGATTCTACAACCATCCTTGTCTCCTTTTGGGTTAGGGGATGACAATAAATTTGGGCTTGAATATGTTTTTTTGTGAGCTCTGCACCCAGGGTCTTTAACACTGACCCCCCCCGGTCATCACCTAGTCAAGAACCCTGACGAAATTTCAACTATGATTTTTTAATCAAGGATCGTTTTTTGATCTCACGGGAAAGCTGAGAGATATAGCAGTTACTGAGGGTGAAGCAAAGGATCTCGTAATTGTTACTTTTATGTAACGGTGACTGATGGAGAAAAAACATGTAAGTTGTCACTGATAGGTTTCCCCACGTAAAGCATCTCGTAGTTTTACCAGTTACTTTTCTAAAAAAAGCCATTGTTTTGCCACAATAGCCCCAAGGAGGACTTTTGGGTGTCAAGAAGACATGGTAATGGCAAAACATTTTTTTTGGGCCAAAGATGAAGGAAACAGAGGTGATCAGTGCGACTTTGCCACGTGTGTAAGTAAAGGCAAGCCAGCGCCCACACCCCACCTCACCTTCTTTTCCTATCACCGGCATGGTAAACCATTCTCACTCTTTTTATGATTGTGTTGGCCTTTGCCTAAAAACCAAACGGGGAAACAATATTATTTACTTTTAGGGACGCGCAACCGCTATCCCGAAGCTATTCCTATAGAAAAATTAATGACGTGTATTGTGAAAGCGCTGATGAAATTTTTCTCCCGGGTTTAGGGGCCACGAGAATACAATTAGGGGACGATTTTTTTGAAACCTTGGGATTGAAAAAGCTGGTGATATTAAAAACATGTTTTGCATTCCCCTGATTGTTTGGTGTTCCTAAATTTGTACTCGGGATGTACGAGTTGATGTACAGGGAGCATCACCATTAAGCAATCACCATATGGATATCCAACAAAGCAAAAAGCATTGAGAGAAGAGGTTGATTTTCTGTTTTCTAGGGACTTATTGAACGCATTAAAATCCATGGGCTTCTCCCTGTTTTTTTAGTGCCAAAACCCGAGGGTGTTTCAGGATGTGCATGTTACAGGAAAGTGAACTCTGCCCCCTTGCCTGTGGTATCCTTCCTCGATTGACGACCTTATGCCCGTATGTCAGGAGCTCAGTTTGTCGTTTTTAGTTCCTTACGAGGCTATTATAAAGCCCCACTTACTGAACGTGCTAAAGAAATATCTCTTTTCTGTTCAAGATGGTTTTTTTAACTACCCGCCCCACCCCCTTGGGCCTATGAATGCGGCTTCTTCATTCCAAGTATAATGAACAGTTTTACCCACCTTTGGGTAGAAGCCTCCTTGCGATTGTGGTGTACAGTGACGAGGGGAACAGCACTTTACCGGGCCCCCGAGCAATGTTTTTAGAAACTGGCGCACTACAATTCACTGTTAACTTAGCTAAATGAGTTTTGGTCAAACCAAAATTACCTATCTAGGGTTTTGTATCGGCCCAAAGGGGAGGTTTTCTCCCCCATTGAGGCTAAGGTTCGTGCAATTTTGAATTTCCAGTGCCCAGGATGGAAGGGAGTACAGAGATCCTGGGTATGGCAGGTATTATCGCGGTTCTGTCCAAACTTTTTCCCGATTGCAGCTCCTCTCAGGTTCTTAGCAAAGTTCAGTTTACCGGCAGAGATTGTTCAGACTCGTTCAAAAGGTTGAAACGTTTTCTATCCTTGCTCCGTGTTGAAAAACCCTAATTTCAATTTCCCCTTTTTTTAAATAGATGGAGTGGCTATGCAGTGGGGCTGTGCTGCTCCAAAAATAAAACCCCTGATATTCTCCATCCCATATGTTATATTCATCTAAGTTTTAAAAACACCAGAAAAATTATGCCACTATTTAGAAAGAGGCCCCACTCTTGTGGGGCCTTGGGAACATTTTGACGTGTATTTGGGCATTCCCCATTTAAAAAATTAAAGTTTTTTCTGCCACAATCCACTCAATTAATAATACTATGAAAAGTAAAAATGTAGGATTTAGGTGGGCTTCCGAATCCCAACCCCTTATTTTATTATATAAAACACTAAGTGGTCTTTTAATGTTTGCTGACGCTCTGTCACGTCCTTAAAAATTTCTTACATTAAATTAACGTAATTTTATGCCAAATACCCTTTTTTTATTGCTATGCAAATTCGTAAAGTAAGTAATCCCCAGCCCAATTAATTTATATCATGTATGTTAATTATTTTATTTTTTTATTCAAGTATTTTTGTGTGAGGGGGAGACATAAGCGAGTGTTGAGTGGGTAGTGGTGAGGGGATGTATGCGTGACGCAACACTGTCCCCGCCCAGACCCCCCCCCCCCCACTAACACCTTAACTTTTTACTCAGATGTCCATACTGATGCATTCCACGACCATACTTAAGATGGATTTCGTTTTCCTCTACTATGATCGACCTCAAAGTGCCCTCCTTGCTGCGCTATCCTGTCTTAAAACTGATGACATAAACCTGGGAAAATGCAGAGATACGATACTGGTACTGCCCCAGTACAGGGGCTATCCGTGAGGCGTGTAAATTTAGAAGGCTTGGACAAAAGAGACTCTTTTTTATATTTATTGTTAGTAATAACCCGAGTAATCAGTAATAATTGAACATTAATGAAAATCCTAGTCAACCGTCTGTGTGTTGGGGGGGGGGTTTTGAAAACCCCGAATGGGTTTCAAAGATTATTATGTTTAAAACATAAAATTTTTATCTTTCTATTTTTTATATTTCTTTATTTGCGATAATAGCTAAACTAAATGTATTGCTTTATATTTTTTTTTGAGTAGTTTCCTTTGTTTGGGAGGATGAACATATTATGTCTCAGTTAAATCTTGATTGTTAATACGTAAATTTTCGCTGTTTGCTCGTTATATTGGGGGGTCCTCACCTCGTGAAATATTCGTCTGCTTGATCCTTTGGGGGTTTGGCAGATTTCTCATTAAATTTTTGTTTGTTTGTATAACTCTGTTCACGAACCCTTTTATAGACTTTGGATTTTTGCGTTGTATGAGTACTCAGGTTTTTAGCTATACTTATGGGCCTAATTTGTACTGGTTTTGTGTTAAAACCAGTCAGGTTTTTCCCATGCTGAACTTTTATTCGTAAATATGGGAGTTTTTAACTTTTTTGGAGGGTCTGCTGTGGCCCTACTTTGGTCTTTTAAATTATCTCCTTGTTCCCGAAATTTTGGTCGCAGTTTCTTTTTGTATGGGTAATGAGCTTGCATTCTTTTTTTTGTTTAAGCGGGGCGTTTGGTTGCCCGTCGGTCAAAAAAGTTGTTTTTAAGGACGTCAGTCATTGTTTAAGTCAGTCGACTCGTGAGACATAACGAAAATACTTGGAGCTCTTCACCTACACAAAAATTGTACTATTTGTAATATCTATTTTTAAAGTTAATGTACCAACGGACTTAAAAATTTAAATGTGATATGTGCTTTCAGCACAAAAAATATTTTACTAAGAGAAGTGATATTTTTTTGATTAGTCATTTAAAATTTAATTTTTATTATCCTTAGATTAATAAATTTAATTAAATTTTTAATTTCTTGTTTTGCTCCAGTTGTAATCCTTAAACACTATTGATAATCTAATTTTAAGGATAATTGGACAAGGATACTGACTCTTTTTTCGAAAGCCCCTAACAGGCTGGTGCTAGAAGGGCAGCCTTTTGTATTCATGGAGAAACTCTAACTTTTTGAATGCGTTTTTTGTAACTCACCTAAACACTTGATGCACCTTTTTTTCCGTATGAACACGTTGTTTACGGGTGCCCCATGATGTGTATTGAAAACAATACTGTGCCCAATGTGGTCCATCACAAAGTAACATTTTGGGAAAACGTTTATGTGTGACAGTTTTTTTTACTGTCTTTTTTGTCCCACTTGATAAATGCCTAATGGGATTTCCCATTCTTTGTTTAGTGGGAGGGTACCTTTTAATGAGTTGAAAGGGTTTGTTATCCCCGGGGTTTGTGGATTTTTCATCTTGTCTCGTTGCTTGATGCATGAAAAAAATTGTTTTTTTAAAAAATTGCAAATTTTCACAATGAAATAGGTTTATTGAACATAATATTTTAAACGTCAATTTTTGTGGTGAAAACTTATCCGTACAAAACCATGATAAAACCCAAACACACTGTCTAATGTCCCTATTTTGCATTAGAGATCTGGACTATTGTCTAGTGATTCTAAATGCCTGGAAGTTGAAAAAAAAAGTTTTGGTGGCTTCAAGTTGATATTTAGACTGCATGCTAACTCTGGCCTTGTCGCATCAAAGTAATTGCTGTAAGACACGTAAGGCATTTCATAATTGCCTTTAACCACCGGAAATGACTTAAAAACATTATAGGGTTCCCCTTCCAAAAAATTTAAGATAATTGAACTTAGCAATCTCACTAGTCAGTTCATAAATTTACTATGGATTGAAAAACCACAAGAATTCTTCAAATTTGGCCTTTATTGTTCGCATCGTCCTGGGCCGGGGCCCCTGCACAGTCGCTCTGATTGATTGGCTTTTGCGCATTTACCTGATGAGCTGCTCCTGCGTTGGTTGGTGGAAACTTTTTTTTTTCCAACATGGGGGCTGAATAGCAGAAGACGAATCAAAAATGTCTGCATTTAGATGACCGTGGGGCTGTCCGGGTCCAAAAGGATTTTTGCTACCACGTAAATTCCCATACCTAGGTTAGCAAATGAGGAGATTGTGGTGTCGCACCTGGAACGCGAGAATCTTCGTTATAATGACGTTGCCCGATCTACGAGGCGGGGGTCGACAAGATTTAGGAGACCCCCATACCCCTTAATAAGTGTGTCAGTGCGAAAACCCCGTGATTAACAATCCGGGGAAAATGGTGTGGAAGGGTTTTTTAAGCGGGCGAAAGGAAGGAGTGCCCGAGGAGAGGGAATGGCGCGGGCGCTGGGGGGCTTTTTTTAAAAAGGGCCAGAACCTTTCCTTAATTTGGTAAGGTTACGGACCAAGAGAAGTTGGGGGGAACGGACGTTCGGTAGTGGGAAGTACCCCCAAAAATGTAAAAAGAATTTACCCCCACCAACCCCAAGTGGGGAAGGGGAACGGGAACATCTTGTACGTGCCCCACAAAGATTTTCGGATGGGAGGGGACAAAGAAAAGGAGTGTGGGAAAAAGAAAGGGGAAAACCCGGACAAAACCACAGGTTTTTGGGGAGGGAAACCCCAAGGGGGGAAAGTCGGGGTCTTTTTTAAAAGGGGTTGGGTTTTTTAGAGAAAAGAAAGGGGAGCCAGGTTTTGTTTGGGGGGGGGGGAATTGTTGGCAAATAGTTTTGAGAGAGGGTCTAAAGGTGAAGGTGCGCCGTAAGCCCCTTGGGGATGTCTGTTTAGAGATCCCTAGCGGGGGTGGAAAAGGGCCCCGGAACCCTGAAATGGGTTGGAGTAACCCACCCAAAAAAGGTAAATGCTCCCCTTAGGGAGTTTGGGAAAAATTTTCCAAAAGGTAAACCAAATTTATATTTTTTAAAGGTTTTAAATAAAAAAAAATTAAAACATGAAAGGTATATCCTTTTTTGAAAAAAATAAAAAAATGAAAGAATAAAATAACTTTGAACTCAACGCTAATATAAAAGGGGGTGCTGGTGTTGGTGACACTGCGTGTTGTTAAAATCGTAGCAGTTGTGATGATGGGGGGGGGGGTCGAGGAGTTTGGTTACAACCCAAGCTCGTTCTTCCAGTATGCTGGGAGTATTCCACCCCGATGACAGGAAACGGGTTCTTTACCGTGCAATGTGAGGGGTTAGTCCTGCAATTTCATAAGGTGCACGGGTAATTAAACCCCAAAAGGGGAAGTCTGGGGACGTTGTCCATCCCCATCAATTCTATCTTTTGATTGGCAGGGCCCCTCTCTTCATCCAGCTGGAAAGATAGAAGGTTACAGCTTGGGAAAAAATCATTTCCCCATGAAAAGTACAATACCTAAAAGTTTGGGGTGATTATTACCAGTCACTTAGAGCAAGACTGAAGGACAAAAGTTTTTATTGGTCAAAAGTGAAGCTTTTAACCAAAAATCCACTAGAAACAAGGAGGCATGTACTCCAGTAGTGCTGGGAGCTGTGGTCTATATTTGTAGTTATGGGTTTTTTAAGGGAACGGCTTTAGGAAGCCGAAACATAATCAACTAAAAGTTAAAATTTAAACTATGGCCCCCCGTGAAAGTGGGGATAAAGGCAACGAGTCAATACTACTCTTTCAAAGGTACCGTAAAGACTGGATTTTGACCATAGGGGCCGCCTGGTACCTCGGGAGGAGACAGTTGCAAACTTTACACGATCTAAAATAGGTAGTGACATTGGGGGACATTTTAGCCCAAAAATGGGTTTTTCCTAATTTTATTTAAGGTTTTACGATGGGGAAAAATGCCCGGGCCATGGCAGGTCATGACCATTTTAAAGAACTTCTCTCTGCATTGATTGGAACAAAAAGGAATGTCTATCCTCTGATTTAATTTAATACTGACTTGCAAAAGATACCTTTTATATATTAAAAAATTTTATTAAAAAGGTTTTTTTTTTGGGGGATAACTTGATTTGTTTAGCGGCATTTTGTCAATTCTGAAGAAAAGGGCATTACGTTGAAATTGACAAAGGGTTCTTCGATAAATTAAAGGCAAAAAGTAGGAAAAAAAAGTGATATAGGAGAAACCTGGGCATTGGTCTGACCCTATCAAGAAATTTATGGTAATGGAGGTGATTCTTCCCTTTTCACAACAAGTTGACCCCGGTGACCCCACTACCTCGCTTTCAGAGTGCACACTGGTTTTTTTTCCCCTAAATCTCAAAAAGACATTGTGTCATCTGAACTTTCGGGGGCTTCTCTGACTCTACGGAAGAGGAAAATCTAAAAGTTATGTCCACCTTTGGTGATGAAGGTCAACCCTAGAAGGAAGAATGGCACCTTTTACATTACCTTTTAGTAGGGGGCAAGAAGTATGGGAGCTATTTCGGTTCAGCCCAACTTGGAACACTTAGCCCCTAATGTAAAAAACGGATGCAGGAAAAGTGTCCGTACCCCCCAAAGTAGTCGAAAAAGTTAGCAGAGGAAAGGGGTTTTTTTAAAGTTTTAGGGAAGCTTATCAGAAATGCTAAAACATGTGCACCCGTGTGCGTAAAATGGTAGATCTTTTTAAGTCCATTAACTGTTCCTGAAAAAGGGTTTGGTCATTCAGTTTTTAAAAAATTTTCCCAATTTTTTGGGACTTTTTGAAGGGACAATTGGACGTTTATGCCCCTTAACCCCCAACAAATGCAAACAGGAATAAAGAATCACTTTACTTTCCATAGGGCTTTGATATCTTAAGGGGTTGTAACCCTTGCCCTTAGGGTTCGATCCCTTTAGGTTTTATAGGAAATGTGAGCCTCAGATACGGTGCAGCCCCTCAAACTTCCCCAGCTTTAATAGGTTACGTTTTGATGAAGTGTATTGGTGAGGAAGAGCTGTCAGGGGAATGGTCACAACCAGAAGTCTCGAAGAGATTCTAACTGTGATCCCAAATTCCTGAAATCTTTATTTTCCAAAAGTCGAAAAAACGAAAAGGTGTTACCTGTAACGCTGAAAGTTTTTGGCCAAGGCTTAAGGGGGGATACCGAATATTTCCTTAAGAATTTGTGGGGGTTTTTTTGATAGCTTTTTAAAGAGCCTTTTTCATAGGTTTTAATTTTCATATTATCGGCGAAAAAATTACATAGAAATTAAATTTCAGAAAAAAAATTTTTCCTGGTAAACCCAGGGGGTCCCGAGGGGGCCCTTTACAGAGGGTTAGCGGTATTTTCAAATTATAATGTAGAACTTATGTTTCCCCCCCTTGGAAGGGAGGGAAAAAGGGGTTGGGATTGTGGCATAGCTTCGTTGTTCCCCTTTTCTCCTTCATCTAATTGCTGTTGTGAGAAAGTTAACTTTTTTTTCTCTAATTCAAGGCGAGCTTGTTCGAGCTCGCGTCCTTTTCTCTCTCCCCAACTCATATTCCTACCTTTGCTCTTTCCCCAAATTTTCCCTATTTTTTGCCTTTCCCCGATCTTGGGGTTGTTCCTCACGTATTTTAGCTTTTTCCCCACTTCTCTATCCTTTGCTCTTTTCCCCAAAGTTTTCTTAAATTTTAAATTTTTCTTCACGTACCTAGCTCTCTCCTCACGATAATTGTCCGCTCCTTTTTTTTTTTCTCTTTTCCCTTTTTCTAACTGTCTTTTTGGATTTCTCTCTCAATTTCTTCTCTCCCTTTTTCTCTTCACTTTCCCTTTCTAACCCGTCTTTCTTCTCTCTCAAAATTTTCTCTTTTGTCTTTCCTGGTCTTAGCACAAGAAAAAATTTTAAATTTTTCCCGTTATTTTTTAACTTACTTTCCCGCTTCATCCAAAAAAATGG
>NW_026509625.1:0-14869 GCF_026875155.1 Cherax quadricarinatus | reverse complement strand
TGGATGAAGGTTTTTGGCGAGGGGTTCAGCTATTTTTAGAAGCCATTTTTTGGTTAAAAATTTTTGGGTTTTAAGAGATAAGCTGTTTTCCAGGATTCTTCTGTATTGAGTGTTGTCTTCTGTGGTATAATCTTGAGTTTTGTATTAAAAAAATGGTGTGTGAATTGCGATATTGTACACAGGCATTCTTGTATCGTCAGTCCTCTTGCATTTTGGGTTCGAAATCGTTTTTGGAGGTTTTGTGTTTACCCACATAAATTTTTTGCGTCAAAAAAGGGATTAGTATACCCCGAGAGGATGGGGGTTGTCCTGTCTATACTGGTGATGCCCTTTGATGGTCGGGGTTTGTGGAGGTAGATAGGGAAATGTTTTTTGGGGCAAGTTGTTGGAAACAGTTTGGAAAGGGAGTTTTTGGGGGAGGATATGTATCTCTTTCGGCAGTGTCTTCTCTGGGTGGTTAAAATGTTTAATGCCCCCCCGTCTGCAGTCTCTGATGAAGTGAGAGGTAGGGGAGTTTAGAAAAATTTTGTTCAATTGTAGTGCATTTTTCCTAAAGGAACCATTGTGCGATTCTGAGTGCAGTAGAAGAAGCTAATCCAACGTTTTTTTTTGGTGTCGTGGTGAGGCTTTTAAACCAAAAAAAGCAATATCATATTCCTTATCACTTCAACTGCCTAAAATGTTCTTTTGAAGAACTCAGTAATTTGTAGGCGGGAAAACGACCTCTCGGAACCTCTGAATTATTTAAAAATTTAAAGCTCTTCAAGGTGACTTCTGAAAATTGTCACTATAATTGATTTAAATAACTTGCCCACATGATGTCGGTTATTGGGGTAATTTGAAGTGTGGACTTACCCCTGATTTGAATATAGGAACCCATTTTCATCTTCCACAACTCTGGCCAACCCGGGAAAGGTGGACGCATTGAAAACATCGTTAATGGGGTGACTAAATCCATCTTTCATGAATCCTAGTGTCTTTTTTTGTTTTCGAGTGTGAGCCAAATCCCCCTTGGGGCCCCACCTTGAAGCAATTGCCCCTGAATGGGCTTTGCCTTGGGGGGGTAACCCCAAAAAACGCGACTAAAGAAATTTCCCTACGCTTGCATGCAACAGAATTCATTCAAAGATAGTTTCCTAGACTTAAGATTATCCAGTGTTTTACGATATTTTCAACTTGGAAATAAAGTGATGAGGGTTTTCGAAAAATTTTCCTGCTACGGAAGAGGTCATTTTCCTCACTTCTTTAGCCTCTTTTAAAAGACTCAGTGATGGGGGAAGGGGGCACATGACTTCCTCTGGTACACTGCTTGCATCTTTCCAAATAAATGTTGATCAAGAAGCTAAAATCATGTCCCCTTTCTAGAGGGTTCCCCATCAGAGTAAAAGGAATAAAGGGAGCCAATACCTCCCTTTCTGGAGAAATTTATCCACAGTACCCCAAAATCCCCCATTTACCCCATACCTATTCATCCCTAAGCCCACTCTAAATTTTTGCCAACTCTACTCCACTCATACTGTATCTACTGTGGGATTTTTCTCCAATCATGGGAATAGGGGCGATTTTCCTTCTTTTTCCACACGGGGAGAAAAAGTTTAAATTGTACCCTAAAATCACTCACAGGGTTTTCTTTAAAAAGCAGACTGCAAATTGATATGATAATACTTATGCTGCATCAGAGCTATTCTTTCTTTGAGAACATCTGCTGGATTGTACCCCCGTGTGTTAGTCTGAAGGACGCGTTTCCCAGAATTTTAAAAAAATTCGAGATTTTAGTTGGGGGTATTATTCCCTCCCCCACCTAGAACTCAAGCGGCAATCCTTGATTTTAATCAGTAAAGTCGGCACCCAAGTCTGTAAATATATGTCCACAGAAGCCTTTGAGAAGAAGGGTGTAGGGTGGTAGGGAATTGCAGTTTGTTTTGGGCAAGTGAATATGTGACGAATTAGACGGTGTCCAGAGCGGGCCATGCCCCTTGTGTTGAAACATAGAAGCGTTCTGTCCGGTTCCCTAGGTGTTTCCCCCCTGTCGTGCAACCGACAATCTCAGGAAGAATGTCAACTTTCCTGGGTGAATGTTTTCAAACAATAAGTGATGTCGAGGCGACGTGCGTTAAGCAGAGACAGAAGCTGGCGAAGAGCATTATCACCTCTCACCTCTTCAAACAAACCCCCGTGTGGCGGCGTCAATCAGTTGGGTCCGATACAAAACCAGGGGAGTAATTATCCCACCCCTTTCTTTAACCTTTTCCCCGCGCAGAAAAACTAAATGGTGATGTAACGAAAAACCTCATTTAAAATGCCCTTGCATGCGGACCATTTGGGCCCCAAACCGGTAATATTCACCATGATGTTCCCGGTAATAAACATGAAATAGTGAAATTATATCCTTAGTAGTGTCGACCTTGTTAACTCACCTTTTTCCCCAGCCCCGTGGGACATGGTGTCTACGAGGGAGGATCACCTTCCACACCCGGTGGACCTGGTACTTTACGAGGGGACATCACCTTCCCAGCCCGTGGGCCTGATGTCTAAAAGGGACTCCCTTCTACGCCCCGTGGGGCATGATAGCCCCAAAGAGGGAGGGGCACACCTTCCTCAGTTCTGTGGGAATCATAGCAAAGAGAGAGACATCCCTTCCACTCCCGTGGGACACTCATGCCCAAGGGGGGACTCCCCTTCCACAGCCCCCAGGGCATGATAGCCTACGAGGGAAAAACATCCCTTTCCACAGCCCTGTGGGACACTGAGGCCTACGAGGGAGATATCACCTTCCACAGCCCCTGTGGGCACTGATAGCTACAAAGGGGGACATCACCTTCCACAGCCCTTGGGACACTGACAGCCTACACAGGGAGACATCCCCTTCCACTGCCCCGGGGGACATTATAGCCTATGAGGGAGACATCCCCTTCCACAGCCCCATGGGACACTGATAGCCTACGAGGGAAACTTCATCTTCCACAGCCTTGTGGGAAACTGATAGTTACGAGGAAGACATCGCCTTCTACACCCCCTGTGGCACTGATAGTTAGAGGGAGACATCCCCTTTCCCTACAGCCCTGTTGGACACTGATACCCTACGAGGGAGACATCACCTTCTACAGCCTTGTGGGACACTTATGCTTACGAGGGAGACATCCCTGGGACACGAGGGGGGGAACATCATTTCCACACTTTTGTGCGACACTGATTTTATGAGGGAGACACCACCTTCCACAGCCCCTGGAATGATAGCTTACGAGGGAGACATCACTTTCCAAGCCCTGGGGATACTGATAGTCTTCGAGGGAGAACAAACTTTCCCACAACCCATGGAATGATAGCCTATGAGGGAGACATCCCTTCCATGCCCTGTTTGAACTGATAGCCTGGAGGGAGACATAATCTTCCACATCCCTGTGGGACACTGATAGTCTACGAGGGAGACATCACTTCCAAAAACCCGAAGGACACTGATAATCTACGAGGGAGACATCACCTTCCACTGTCCTGTGGGACACTGATAGCCTTGAGGGAGACTTCTATAAAATACCAAATAACCTGCACATAAAAGAGAGAAGCTTACGACGACGTTTCGGCCCGACTTGGACCATTGAAAAAGTCACATATAAAGTACCCAACACCATTGCCCATTCTACCCCTGCCCACTCTTTCTCACTCCCCACTCTACACCTCACTGCCCCCCTCTATACCCCACTGCCCACTCTACCCCCCTCAACCCACTCTGCACCCCACTGCCCACTTCTACCACCCCTCAACCCACTCTGCATCACACTGTCTTCTCTATAATACACTGCCCACTCTCTACCCCACTGCCTACTTCTTCCCACTGTCACTTGCCCCCTCTGTTCACTCACTACTCCACTGCTCACTCTACAAAAACTGCCCACTCTATCCCACTACTCAACCTTCCCCACTGCCCATTTTCTCCCCAACTGCCCACTCAACTACAATGCCACTCTATCTCACTGCCCACTCTACCCCACTGCCCACTGTTTACCCTCTGCCCATTCTACTTCATTGCCCACTCTTCACCATTTGCACTCTACCCTACCAACTTTGCCCCACTCCCCCACTCCACCCCACACTGTCCACTGTACCCTACAACTGTGCCACTCCACACCACACTGCCCCATACCCCTTGTACATTCTACACTGTCCATTGTACACTACACTACCCATTCTACTTACACTCCCTATTCACATCACTCTGTCCCTTTAACACCAGTGCCCACTTCCAAACCCTGCTGCCTACGAAACCACACTGCCCATTCACTAACCCATTGCATACTCTACCCCACTGCCCATCTTTACCCTACTGCCCACTCTCTAACCCACTGCCCACTTTCTAATCCACTGTTAACTTTCTGCATCACTGCCTAGTTCTCTACCCCACTGCCCATTTTCCCACTGCCTCCCACAAACCACAAAGCGCACACTATCACCAAACCCCACTCAAACAGCTCTGTCCACTCTATCCCCACTGCCCACTCTACCCCACTGCCCAATCCTTACTACCTACTCTCTGCCCAATGCTCTCTCAAAAGATTTAGAGAAAGTGCAGAGGTTTGCAACGTGCCTAGTTCAGAGCTAAGGTGACTGTCCTACGAAAAAAGTCTGTATGGCCTTCCTAAGACGCACAAACCTGGCATCCCACTACGGCCTATCACTTCGGGCATAGGGAGTGCACCACACAGACTTGCTGGCCACCTTGCCAAATACCTTTCAGCGCTTCTGGGCACCATCAGTCAAGCCCACCTCAAACACTCAGGTGACCTTCTCTCCAGAATTTCCAACATGAATGTCAAAAACAAAGCATGGCTTCCTTCGATGTCACAGCCCTCTTTACCAACGTTCCTACTGACGCTGCAATCAACATTCTGAGACAGAGGCTCACTGATAACCACGACCTCCCTCTACCTCTTCTAGATTTCATCAGTCTAGTGGAACTTTGTGTTAATTTCAACTTCTTGAAGTATCAGGACAACTGTTTCAAAACAGTGCTTTGGGATGGCAATGGGCAGCCCGCTCAGTGCTGTGCTTGCCAACCTCTTCATGGAAAACCTGGAGACAGAGAAATTCAGCACCCTCATTCCCAACACCGTTACCTGGCTAAGATACGTTGATGATGTATTGGTTTTCTATCCGAGACGTCTCAATATCCAGGCCCTTCTCAAAAGATCAATGCAGTTGAACCATCAATAAAGTTTACACTTGAACTCGAAATGATGGCAAACTTCCTTTCCTCGACGTTCTAGTGTGCAGATCTCCCAGACAGTGACAAGCTTCTCTTCAAAGTGTATAGAAAACCTACCAACAAGGACGATCTTATACACTTTTATTCACACCAAGACACCCGCACTAAGAGAGGAGTCCTCATTGGCTTCTTCTTGAGAGCTCTTCGCATCTCCAGCCCTTGTTTTCTAGAAGAAGAATGCACTTATTATAACACAAGCCTTTACACGTCTTCAGTTCCCATCTTTCTTCATCCGAGATTGCAGACTCAAGGCACAAGCTATTCTCAACAAACCGCCCATGGAACAGCCCCCTAAGCAGTTTATAGTACTCCCATGTGGTGATGTTGCCACGAATACTCGCCGGGCACTTGCTATGAGTAACATCAACGTTTCCACCATAAACACATCATCTATCAAAGACCTCACTACGAAACGCAGCCCTACACCTCTAACTTCTACAGCAGGCGTCTACACTATCCCTGTGGGTTCTGTCCAAGAAATATGCAGGCGAGACAGGCAGAGATCTTGCAGTCCGCCAGAATGAGCATCGAAATGCCTCTAACAGAGACGATGTAAGGTACTCTGTGTCCTCCACAGAGACTCCACGGGACATTGTGAACTGGAATGAGGCACAACTAGTTCTCACCGAACCAGACCTCAGACGCCGACGGTGCCTAGAAGCCTCACTAATCGCCGTCACCGACAGTATAGAACGCAACACTGGAAACTACAAATTTTCAAATAACATTGGCATACATGATACTTAAGCACCACCAACCCAACAACACAGGAGTCAAATGATTTCATTGTCTACCCGTCCTCATCATAGGCTAGGTTGTTTTGATAAGGACCTGCCTCGCATGGGCCAGTAGGCCTTCTACAGTGTTCCTCCATTCTTATGTTCTTATGACATTCCTCAGGTCACGTGCGTCACACCTCACTCTCCGCCTATATATATAATGTCTCTCTACCTCTGTATATTAGTAAGTGATCAAGGTCCCAGGACCGAAACGTTTTCTAATAAATATGTCATAGTGTTTGCTTACGTGTCTTTCTAAACGAACTTGTCGTATTTATTACCAAGGTTTTATACCAGACTCAGAAGTGTCCTAGTTTGCAGATGATGTGAGTAGATGAGAAGAATTCAATCGGACAAGGACCAGGCAGAACTACAAAGGGATCTGGGCAGGCTGCAGGCCTGGTCCAGAAACTGGCTCCTGGAGCTCAACCCCACCAAGTGCAAAGTCAGGAAGATTGGGAAAGAGCAGAGAAAACTGCAGATGGAGTACAGTCTAGCGGACCAGAGACTACAAACCTCACTCAAGGAAAAGGATCTTGGGGCGAGTATAACACTGGGCACATCTGAGGCGCACATCAACCAAATAACTGCTGCAGTATACGGGCTCCTAGCAAACCTATGAACAGCATTCCGACATCTCAATAAGGAATCTTTCAGAACCCTGTTACACCTGTACATTAGGCCTCTATTGGAGTATTGGCATCAGTTAGAATCCACACCTATCTAAGCACGTTAGGAAGCTAGAGAACGTGCAAAGGTTTACAACAAAACTAGTCCCGGAGCTAAGGGGCATGTCATACGATGAGAGGTTTAGGGAAATCGACCTGATGGCACTGAAGAACAGGACAACAGATGGAGGATATAATAACTACATATAATATGCTAACAGAAATGCCAAGGTAGATAGAGAAAAAATGTTCCAGAGATGGAACACAGTTGGAAACTGAAGACTCAGATTAATCACAGGGACGTTAGGAAGCATTTCTTCCATCACAGAGCTGTCAGAAAGTGCAATAGGCTGGGAAGTGATGTAGCAGAGGCATGATTCATACTTAGCTTTAAGAAGAGGTTGATAACGCTCATGGAGCAAGAAGAGTGACCTATTACTGGCCAGTGAAGAGGTGGGTCCAGAGCTATGACTCGACCCCTGCAGCCGCAACTATGTGAGTGCAACTTGGTGAGCAAAGGTCACACAAAATACACACACCCCTAAGACGAGTTGTCTGATAAGGAATTCAATTCAATTTAATTACAAAGTTTTTCTCTATAAGGATTACAATGCTGAGTTTACAGAATTTGGTTATTGTGTGGTTTACATGTAGTAAAATAATGATTACAGAGTGTACCACTAGAACACCTAGCATGGCTAGGCATTTCGGGCAGACTTAGTTTAATTCTTAATTTTAAAATATTACAAATTATGAGGTAAGTTGGTATTAATGCTAAGTGACTAAATACAAGTTTGTGAGTTTAGCATAGTGAATGCTTTTGTTTTGGAACAGTACATAGTTTCAGTATTGGAGTATCACAGGATTCATTATTTTAAGATTGAGATTAATATTTCTGTTTATGGTCAAATGGGTGAGTGAGTGTAAGTGTGAACCACCAGGTGCATTCGTGTAGTTAGTTGACGGGTGTATCAGAGAGATAAGATGTTTTCTAATGGTAATTTTGAAGGTGATGAATGTGTCTGCAGTTCTAGAGTTCTCAGGTAGGGGTGTTCCAGATTTTAGGGCCTTTGACATCATTAAATTTTTGTAAAGGGTTTTGGGGACAGGGGGAAAGTCGTAGAGATGTTTGGTCTGGTGTTATCTGTGGGTTCTGTCACAACTAAAAAAAAAGGTTTTAGGTCAAGGTTTTTTGGAGTTTAAGGCCTTTAGTGTAGATTGACATAGTAAGTGTGTATTATGAACAGGGATCTATTAGATCTTTTTAGACTATTAAGGTGGGGGGGGTGTTCCCAGGGATGGGTTTTTGTGTTTTTTACTGCAGCTTTTTTTTGGGTTATTAGGGCTTTAGGTGTGTTGCTGTAGTTGTCCCCAAGCAAAAAATAGCATAGGTGAGGATGGATAAAAAAGTGAGTGGTACAGTGTTGAAGGGGATTTTGCGGCATTTGTATCGTATTTTTGGAGAGGATCCCAACCGTTTTGGATACTTTTTTGGTTTTGTGTTTGGTTTTGGGTGCTGAAATTCAGGTTGTTTAGGTAAGGCCAGGAATTTGCCCACATTTGTTGGGAATTAGAGTGTTGTCGATCTTAATGTTAATTTTTCGCATCTCCCCGCTCTGCAAAAAAATAATATAGTAGGTTTTGTCAGTGTTTAACGTAAGTTTTTGGGGTGTCAACAAAATCGTATTTTTTCGCTCTTCGTTTTAAAAATGGTGTTGAGGGTGGCAAGATTTGGGTGGAGATGACAAAGTCGTGTCGTCAGCAAAAATGGGGGTTTTGGTGTTGGATACGTTTGGGGAAAATCGTTGATGTATATGAGGAAGGGGGGCCCCAAAGGGCCTTCCTGCGGAACTCAGTTCAAATGGCCGTGTTGTTGATCTGTTCTTTAATGGGGACTACTATACCTATTAGTAAAGGTAGATTTGAAATAAGCAAGGCTGGCCTCTTATTCGTTGGTCAAGTTTTTAGAAGGGGGTTTTAAAAACCCACAAGTTGAAAATTTAGACACTTATCAGAATGGAATCTTTAAATTTAGGGAAAAGTTTCCCCCCAAAAGTGGCTTCATCGTCCAAAACAAAAGGAAAAGGGGTAAGGGGAGGAGGAGTATGAGGTAATCAGTCCTCAGCCTGGGGTCGTGTGTTCAGTCCCTCAAACTTGTAGAATGTACAGGGTAGGGCCCAGACGTGGCTTATTAAAATGAGTAGGTGACTTGAAGCAGACGGAGGCGGGTCATAGTGGTACCATCCACTAGTCAAGTAGGTCTTTGTCCCCAAAGGTTAAAAAGCGTTTAAGAAATTTTTTGAAGAAGATCCCATGATGCGCAGTGTCTGACTTTTTGATGAATGGTTTGAAAAACCCAAAGTTGAAAATTTAGACACTTTTGCAGCAATGGGAAAATTTATTCAGAACGTTTCCCACACAGTGGGTTCATAGTCCAATACAAATGGAAGGGGTAAGGAGAGGGGGGTTTGAGGTAATAAACCCTCAGCCTGGATCGATGTGTTCGCCCCATCAATTTGAGAATGTACAGATAGGGCCGTAGACGTGGCTTTTATACGTAGTGAGGTGACTTAAAAGCAGCCGGAGGCGGGTCATAGTGGTCCCATCACTAGTCGAAGTGGGTCTTTGTAAAAGTTGAACAAGCTTTGAAGAATTTCTTTGTAAGAAACCCCATGATGTGCAGTGTCTGACAGTTGTGATGAATGGTTTGAAAAACCGACAATTTGAATTGAAAACTTAGCAGATATGGGAAAAATCTTTATTCAGGAAACGTTCGCCACACGTGGTTCACAGTCCAATACAAATAGGAAGGCGAAAGGAGGGAGGAGTATGAGGTAATCGTCCCCAGCCTGGAGTCGAGTGTTCAGTCCTAAATTCTTGTAGAATGTACAGATGGGCCGAGACGGGGGCTTATATACTGTAGTGAGGTGATTGAGCAGAGGGAGGCGGGATCATGTGTACCACCCATAGTCAAAGTAGGTCCTTTGTCAAAGGTTGAACAACGTGAAAATTTTTGTGAAGACCCATGTGTGCAGTGCTCAGTTGTGATGAAGGGTTTTAAAAAAACCGACAAGTTGAAGTTTGGGGACCTTAGCACATAGGGGGAAATCTTTATTAGGAAACGTTTCGCCAACAGGGCTTCATCGCCCAATACAAATGGGAAAGGGGTAAGGGAGGGGAGTATGAGGGTAATCAGTCCCTCAGCCGGAGTGATGTGTTCAGTCCATAATCTTTTTGAATGTACAGCTAGGGCCGTAAGTGTTATTATGTAGTGAGGTGATTTGAAGCAGACGGAGGGGGGGATCATAGTGGTACCATCCACTGTCAAGTAGGTCTTTGCCCAAAGGGTTTGAACAAGCTTTGAAGAATTCTTTGTAGAGTCCCACAAAACTGTCAGACACGCAGGTCTTCTTAAAAAGTTTTCAACGCTTGTAAACCTTTGGCAAAGACCTACTTCGATAGTGGAGGTACCACTATGACCCCGCCTCCGTCTGCTTCAAGTCCCCTCACTACATTTATAAAAGCCACGTCTCGGCCCTTTCGTACATTCAAAGATTGATGGATGAACACATCGCCCGGCGGGGGGACTGTTTCCCTCTACCCTCCCCTCCTTACGCCTTCCCATTTGTATTGGACTGATGAAGCATGTGTGGCAAACTTTTTCCTGAATAAAGATTCCCTTATGCTGCAAAAAGTGTCTCAATTTTCAATTTGTCGGTTTTTCAAACCTTTATCACAACTGTAACACTGCAGCATCATGGGATCTTTTACAAAAATTTTAAAACGTTGTTCAACCTTTTGGGCAAGACCTACTTGATAGTGGATGGTACCACTATGATCCCGCCCCCGTCTGTTCAAGTCACCTATACGATATAACCCCAGTCTACGGCCCTATGCTGACATTTCAAGATTGATGGACAAAACACAGACCCAGGCTGAGGGATGATTCCCTCATACTCCTCCACTGCAGCTTGGGATTTTTTACAAAGAAATTCTTAAACCTTGTTAACCTTTGGCAAAAAACCTATTCGACTAGTGGAGGGTACCATAGATCCCGCCTCCGTTGCTTAAAAGTCACCTCACTACAGTATATAACCCACGTTGGGCCCCTATGCTGTAATTCTACAAGATTGATGGATGAAACATGATCCAGCTGAGGGAGATTACTCTTTCCCCCTCCCTCCTTACGCCTTCTATTTGTTTTGGGAACGTGAACCCACTGTGTGGCGAAACGTTTCCAAATAAAATTTTTTTTTTTAAATGCTGATAAGTGTCTCATTCTTCAACTTGTGGGTTTTTTCAAACCATTCTCACAACTGTCAGAACTGCAGCATCATGGGATCTTTTACAAAAAATTCTTAACGCTTGTTAAACCCTTTTGGCAAAGCCCTACTTCGATTGGGGTGGTCCACTATGACCCCGCCTCCGTCTGCTTAAAGTCACCCCAAACAGTATAAAGCCACGTCTACGGCCCTATCTGTACATCCTACAAGATTGAGGGACGCCTCGACTCCAGGCTGGGGGACTGATTCCCTCTTTACTCCTCCTCTCCTTACGCCTTCCTATTTGTATTACGTGAAGCCACTGTGTGGCGAAAGTTTCCTGAAATAAAGTTTCCCATATGCGCAAAGTTCTCAATCTAAACTTGTCGGTTTTTAAAAAACCATTCATCAAAACTGTCAGACACTGGCAGCTATGGGTCTTCTTCAAAGAATTCTTCAACGTTGTTAAACCCCTTTGGGACAAGATATTCGACTAGTGGATTGGTACCACTATGATCCGCCTCCGTTGCTTAAGTCCCCTCCTACGTATATAAGCCAGTCTAGGGCCCCTATGCTGTACATTCTCCAAGATTGATGGACTGAAACACATCACTCCGGGCTGAGGGACTGATTACCTCATACTCCCCCCCTTCCTTACGCCTTCCTATTGTTTTGGATGTGAAGCCATGTGGGCGAAACTTTTCCTGAAAAAATTCCCATATCGCATAGTTCTAATCTTCAGGTCAATTTGTTGAGTGGATGCGTGGTCTACTTGTCAAAGTTTTCATAGGTAAATTAAAAATCCTAGGGATACCCTTATTTCCAAGGGGTTTTTTTAAAGCAGATATGCATTTTTATATTGCATCATTGTGCTTTTTTTTTCCTGAATAAAAATTGGGAAAGGGGGTTGAGTATGTTTTGTCCCTTTTATAAATGAAGGGGTAAAAAGGTCGGGAGCATGATGGGAAAAGAGGTGGGAAAAAAAAAAACTGTTTTGCAATGAAAAGGGAGTTACGAGGTAAAACCCTGAGGGAAAGGTTACAGAAAAATAAGGGAAAAACTGGAATTTTTGAAATGGGGGTATAGAATGAGGAACGAACACCTGGGGTATACCTGGAGAGGGTTTTGGGGGGCAACGCCCCCCCGGCCTTGTCTGTGACGAGGCCTCATTTTTGGATCAGGGGCTGATCAATAGGCGTTTGTTGGGTGCATTCAAACCACACATACCACAGCCCCCGGGCAGTTTTCTACTTTAGATGCTGTCGTGCCTTCTTGAAGACAGCCGGGGTCCTTGGTAACCCCCCTTTGTTGCTAGAAGCCCGAGTTTTGGGAAGTGGGAGTGGATGAAAACCAGAAAAAAAAAAGAGAAAAAAAGGGAATGGATGTTGACATCCCCAGGCCCCAGGGGGTTAGTGGTGACTCTAGGTTTTTTTTCTTTTGTCCTTTTTTCTTGCAACGGCGCGGGTTCGGCCTTGGCTGGCCAGGTTTATTGTCTTTCCCGGTCGTTCCAATAACTAAAATATTTCGGATTCACCAAAAAATAGAATGGGGAATTACCCCCCGACAACCACACCATTGGCCGGGAACGAGTAACACCATTTCCCCCCCTTCTTTTTGGTTTGGAGGTTAGAATTTGGGCATCTTTTTCCCCAATGGGCAGGCCCCAAACGCGGGTTCGGTCCTTGGCATGCAGTTTTTATTTTCAATCCACCGCTGGTCCAAAAATAAAATATGAGTTGTACTAGTACACCAAACAGGGACTAGAATGGAATTAGCCTAGAGTCATACCCCACCATCGTGTGCCCTTTGGGGTAGCGAGTACAACATCTAGTTCCGCTGGATGCTCTATCCTTAAGGATCGTACGGTCTAGTGGATTTAGGGCGTCTTTTGGGTTTTCGCCACCATGAGGCAGGCCAAACAGCATGGGTGTTCGAGTCTTGGCTAGTGAAGTGTTTGTTAATTGCTATATATATATTTATATATTATATAATTTTATATATATATATATTATATAATATATATATATATAATATATATATATATATAATATATATATATATGTGTGTGTGTGTGTGTGTGTGTGTGGTGTGTGTGTGTTGTGTGTGTTTTTGTGGGTGTTGTGTGTTCCTGTAATACGGTCAGGGTTTTTCTTGAAAATATCTTAATGAATATACTGTACAAGTGTGAGGGGGTTTGTATTTGTAAGTGAATGTGTAAGAGAAATATATATGTATGTGTGTATATATATGTATCAGTATTTGTTTCTGTGTGGTAATATTCCCTGTTTATTGTACAGTAACATTTAAAGTTAGATAAGGGTTAGGTTTCGCTACCTATTTTCTGATAAAGTTATCTTTAAGATTGGGTGTTATGTATCACTGAATAATATGAATGTTGTAAAGTTTTAGGAGGTGTGTATTGTAGAAATGTGTATGTTTGTGTTTTCGTTAAGATTGTACAAGTGTTTTAAGTTTCATAGTAATGCTAGGTTGCTTATTGTTCGTAAACTAGGGAAAAATTTAAAAATTTATTCTTATACTTTTCCTCTCTATTGGTCAAATTTAAATGTAATTTATAAGTCTAATGTTTATAAAGTTGTAAGAAAATGTTTAGAGTTCAGCGTAATTTGTGTTTTGTACGTGAATGTGTAAGGAATGTATTTAGTGTTATTTTGTATGTGTTTCGGTTATCTGTTTTAAGTGGTGATGGAGTTTCAGTATATGTTAACAATTAATATAGTCATTTTTAGGTATGTTTGACGTACCTATGTATGATTAAAATATATAAAAGTTTTTAATAAACTACTTCTACAATATTAGTGAAATCATAAAAACTGGCCTGTGTTCCCAGTGAAAAATAATAATAATAGAACTTTTCTTTGTCAGAGGAAAGAAAGTCTCCTTGATAAAATTGTGTATACATAGTGTATAGTGTATACTACAGTGGCTCCCTATAAAACATAGTGTATATGTATACTACAGTGGCTCCCTAGTATACATAGTTTTATTGTGTATAAATACGTGGCTCCCTAGTATTTCATAGTGTATAGTGTATACTACAGTGGCTCCCTAGTTATACATAGTGTAAAAGTGTATACTACAGTGGCTCCCTATATACTAGTGTATAGTGTATACTACAGTGGCTCCCTAGTATACATAGTGTATAGTGGTATACTACAGTGGCTCCCAGTATACATAGTGTTAGTGTATACTACAGTGGCTCCCTAGTATACATAGTGTATAGTGTATACTACAGTGGCTCCCTAGTAACCCTAGTGTATAGTGTATACTACAGTGGCTCCCTAGTATACATAGTGTATTGTGTATACTACAGTGGCTCCCTAGTATACATAGTGTATAGTGTAAATACAGTGGCTCCCTAGTATACATTTGTGTATAGTGTTCTACAGTGGCTCCCTAGTAACATAGTGTATAGTGTATACTACAGTGGCTCCCTAGTATACATAGTGTATGTGTATCAAAAGTGGCTCCTAGTAAACATAGTGTAGTTTACTACAGTGGCTCCCCAGTTTACATAGTGTTTAGTGTATACTACAGTGGCTCCTAGTATAATGTGTATGTGTATACTACGGGCCCCAGTAATAGAGATAAAAGGCTAAAGTGTCATTTAAAACAGGTGAATTTGAATGAAGTGGGTAAGCCTATAGAGGCAGTGCCAGAAGTCGCCGAATCTTACCCCAGTGTCAGCTGTTTTATATCTTTCTGGCCTGCTATGTTACTGCATATAATCTAGTGATTTCCATGATAGCAGAATAACAGTGTTGTAGTACCCAAACTAACCAGAATTATAATGGTTCTTTGTGGAGTGGAGTGACTTTCAATGTTTCTTTTTTCTTGAAATACCAGACTATACGTGAATTTTTATATATCCTTAGTTAC
>NW_026509624.1:0-14272 GCF_026875155.1 Cherax quadricarinatus | reverse complement strand
TCTATTCTTTTTTTTTTTACGCAATGAATTACCAGGCTAAGAGAGGGTATTACTGAGCCATTTAAAAGCCCATTTTTTTTGTGGGTATTTAATACCTGAGATGTGCCAAATTTAACAGCTGGATAACATCCAGTACTACTTACTGCGGGGTGAACAACTGCTAAAGATTTAGGAGACATACCCAAACGTTTTCCTTTTGTTCCAGGATCGGGCTAGTTCATCATTTGGATGGGGCGTACCATTTGAACCACGGCTGTCGGCAATACTTATTACTTTTCAAGATGATGACGGTTGAGAGGACAGTAGGTGGACTTTTGTGGTGATCCTTAACGGAGTCGAAATTGTCCCCCAGTAACTAAGCGAGTCCTAGCTGCTATTGCTTGATTACCGCCTAAGGGGGTTCATTGTGTACTTTTGATGCTATGCTTCAGTTCCCCCAAATGTTTCAGAAGTTCTAGGAGGTCTCACACAATTCCCAACACTGCGGTGCGTCTTAGCCAGAGTATCAGCGCGCTGTGCACTTATTCGTTTTTTCTGGCTGCTGTTTGTGTGTTGGTCGTCAGTGTGTTCTTTCGTGTTTCATTGTCCTACTATGCCTTTGGGAGTGTGTGTGGTGTGGGTTGGTGTTTTGGGGGTTGTGTGTGTGTTGTGTGTGTGGTGGTATTGCGGCCCAAATTTGAGAAAATTTCATATTTAGATTTGTTGATTAAAGATATTGCAAAAATTCTCAATGATTGAGGGGTCAAAATGTGATTTTTCAAAAAAACTGGCGATTTACTTTGATTTTTTTTTTTTGAATTAGCCTTGTTATCAGCTTCGATTTACTGGACTCTCTGACTTTTCCCCTCTGGGGGGCCCCTTTCAATTCGGTACTTTTCAGTTTTTGTGTCATCCCGGGGGTGGGGCCCATCACAGAGTACGGGTTTCCGTATTATTAAATTATTCTAATTTTTTTTTTTGCGGTGTCGAGTCCGGGCCCCGGGCCTGCCTCGTAAGTTTCATCGACGGGCATTTTTTCTTTTTCTGGCCGCTTGGTTCTGTTGATCTACTAGAAATTTTGTCAAATTTCTTTTCCCCACTCCCATCCAGTCATTCATTTTCATTTTTTGCCCCAAAAAAAGTTTTTCCCCGCATCCCTAGACTGATCTTTTTTTTTTTTTTTTAATTTGGGTCCCTTCATAGGGGAAAAAGTCTGTATATTTTTAACTGTGTATATTATACGTCGAAATCATGTTCCATATGTCCGCTTTTCCCCGGGGTTGTCTGGGTCTTTTCCTTTAGAATCTATTATATAACTAATTTTGTTGCAAACTTTGAATTTCCAGGCTTTTAAAACACAACGGTGAAAGCCCATCCCTGAGCTGTTATTTTAAACATTTTCAATCCAGCTTGGGCAGCTGTTAGACAATGGGGAGATGATATTTTTGTCTGTCACCCGCCGGTTTAAGGGAAAAATCTGGTGATAAAGGCTTCTAGACATAGGTTCTTTTTCCTTTGTACTGTGGAAAACGTGCTTGAAACCAGTTTTCTAAGCATCGAGGGTCTTTTCCTTGGTTGTTGGAGCCTGAGCGAGGAGCACATTGAGTTTCCTTTCCCCCCAATAAGCCCTCACCTCAGTACTGATTTTGGTTGGGGGGGACGTGGTTAAAGTCAAATTTTTCTCTTCATAGTCATTCAGGCCGTCAAACTATAAATATTTTTATCCCGTCTATCTATCACTATTATTTTGCCCAAATGGTCGAAATATGGGCCATCAGGAATTTACAACCGGGGCCTTTATAGGGAAACCGTTATATAAATGTGTTATCTGTTTTTGTATTCACTGTTTCCATAAATGTATTTTTTTTTAAGACCATCGTGATAGTTTTTTTTTCCTTGTTTTTACAAATCAACCATTTGTGAGATTTCTACAACTCTGAAAAATATTCGAATTATAGACAATTCGGAAATCTTGTTGGGTGAATAAACAAATATAAAAACCCCTGGATATCCTTATTTAAGAGACTTTTTTGCATCAGGGGGTTTTTATCGGGGATTACCCATTAAAAAGGTTTTTTAAAACCCAGAATGAATTGCACGATCCAGCCCAAATAGATCGAGGTTTTTTCGCATTTTTCCCTAACATGAGTCGTTTTTTCCACCCTCTTCAGCAACGGAAAAACAATTATTTTAGCAATATTATGTTTTTTGAAAAATATTTCCCTCAATTTCTGTAGTAAGGTAGTCAAATACAGTTTTGTGGTTGGTTTTGAAACCAATTACAAAAAACTCAGACGTATATAGATTTTCCTGCTATATAACACAGCAAAAAACGACCTTTGGGGCCCTTGAGATGGAATCCCTTTCCTTGGGGTTAAACAGGTGGTGGTTTGGTGTGTGGGGGTCAGATAACGAATTGGGGTCGAGTCTCTCGGGGATTATTTGAGACAGCAAAAACCCAAAAGAGTCTATGTTTGTTGTGTGTGTGTGTGTGTGTGTGTGTGGTGTGTGGTGTGTGTGTGTGTGTGTGTGTGTGTGAGATGTGTCCCAAAATGGGAAAAATTTGCGTTTTTAGCTTAAATAACAACGCTCTCCTGACGAAAAAGGTAGGGGAAAATTTGTGTGTCAATTTTTTCGCAAAAAAAAAAAAATAATTCTGAACTTAACGAAAATTATATTTCATTATGTTTATTGCTAAATAATTTTTATCTTCCTAAAATATATTTGGGGATTAGGGCAAATTAAATTGCTCTTGTTATAATTAGGTTGGGTAGTTTTCAAAGGTTTTTTTGGTGCATAAATTTAAATTTTTTTTTTTAACATAAATTAAAAAATTATTTTAAAATAAAAAAAAAATTTTTTTTTGAAAGGGCTTAATTTTAAAAGAGTTCTTTCTAATCGACCATTTTACCCATTTGAGACCCACACACCACACACACACACACACACACACACACCACACACACACCACACACACCACACACACACACACACAGTTTTTTTATGTTGGGAAAATATTTCAAATTGGGTTTTTCTATAACTGTTTTGCATGAGAAAAAATTGAAAAGATGGTGGGGATGTTGGGTAAATGAGCTTGTTGCTGTAAAAAGGAAGTATTTTGATGCACTCCTTTCCTTTGTTAAGTGATAATTACATCGGTTTTTTGCAGGGCGCGGGAAAAATGCTTTTAAAATTTTTTAAGATAATTCCATTATTTTTGAAAGATAATTATATATATATATTTATATTATTTTAAAAATATTTTAAATATATAAAAATATATATATTTTTTATATATATTTTAATATATAATGTCGGCCGAAAAGGCAGAATTGCGATCTTGGTTAAAAAGCAACGCTCTCTTGCCAATAGGGACAAATGAAAATTTGTGTTTGCAAAAATTTTTGCAAAATCATTCCGAAACCAACAAAAAAAAAAATTTCACTGTGTTTGTTTGTATTAAAATTACTGTAAACGATCTAAAATTTATTTAGTTGGGGTTAGGGTTAAATAATTTTTTCTTGTTTAATAAGGTTAGGTAAGTTTTTTAAGTTCCCTTTTGGGGCAAAATTATAATTTTTTACATAACATTTAAGAAAAAAATATTTTTAAACGTTAAGAGAAATTTTTGAAAGGCTTAATTTTTAAAGATTTTTGCTAATGCCAGTTTTTCTTTTCGGACGACATTTTATATATATATATATTTAAAATATATATATATAATTATATATATTTTATATATTATATATTATTATATTTCGCTTGTCACGAGTCCCCTTTTTATCGATCCCTCGTCTCGTTTCCCCCCCAACCATATTTTCGCTTGACTTTTTCAACCGTCAAACTTTGTGAACGACTTTTCGATAAAAATTCTTCCAATTCACTGGGGAAGGGCGGGAGATCGTCCCTCTGGGGAGAGTCGGGACCCCCAAGGGGGGAGATCTGTAGATTTTTGGGGACCCCACACCTGGTAAAATTGTCGATATACGAAAATTATACTTGGAAATTTAAGTATCGAGTGGGGCGGTGCTTTATAATAGGTCTGTCCCATACCCCCCGTCGACTTTCATTTTTTTCCAGAAAACACAAGTCTTTTTCATATGAATGACGTGTTTTTTATTATTTTAATTTTCAGGGAACAAGCTGTAGCTAGCTAAAGGGCACAATCTTTAATTCGCAAAAAGTGATCGGAAACAGCACTGTTTAAAACTCTTTCTGAACCCTTTGTGAATTCCTTTTACGGGAAATTTAAATTTTTTAATTTTTTCCCCTGATTTCTAACTTTAAAAAAATAAATTTTTTTAAAATACCCGAGGAAAATTTGGTCTACGTTTTTACCCTCATGTGTTCCCGTGGCATTATTTAGAACTTTTCTTCCCACCCCCCCCTCCATGTTTTTAAAAAAGGGACTCACACCCCTTTTTACCTCGGACTCGACTCTTGCATCGTCTCTCGTCTGCTTTCCTCCCGCATTTTGACTTCACTGGGCTTTCTCCCGGATTTACAACAGCGATCTTTCCAACATTCTTACTCCCTTTTTATTTACCCCTCTTCGCATCCCCGCTGGCAATTTTATCAGGCAATTGGAAACCCTTTTCTCACAAATTTTTTCAGTGGGTTCCTTCTTCTCCCCCATTTTGGCTTTTCACCCCTTTTCCCCCGTTTTAACGCAGTTTCATTCTATACCCCAAACTTGGGCGGCATTTCAAAAGCGTGCCTTGGTGGGCCCTGCTTGGCTCGTGCAGTAGTTTGAAACGCGCTGGGGGGAAGGTACCCGGACAACGAACCCGGGAGACTTCTTTATTTTTGCAGAAGCGTGCGATCGTCACCGTGTCATCCGTGACCTAAACGCCATGTGGCGAGATTGTTCTTTTCTCAAAAAAACGTTTAATGTGCCTTTTACCTTCAGGGAAAGGGGGCAACACTTCAGCTTTCCGACATCGGCGTGGGCCCAAAGGGCATTCATATTCTTATGCTAAACATTTACATCAGTCCCCTTGCATCCTATTACGCCTTTCAATTTATTGGTCACAGGGTTTTTCCACGTTGGGAAAACTGCCCTTGTTTCCCTTTTTCCCCAAATAGGTATACGGACTAACCCCCCCTATGTCCCTTGCTCTTCCAGTGCAGTTTGCAAAGTGATGGAATGCCTGGTAAATAGACGTTTAGTGTGGTATTTAGAGACACACAACAGTCTCTGCTCGTTAATATGGCTTTCGTAAGGGCTGTTCTACCATAGACCCCTTACTGCGCTTGGTTCCATATGTTCGTAATGCCTTTGCGAATAACCACTCAGTTATTGCCATATTTTTTGACCTGAGAAGGATATTGACACAACTTGGAGGTATAATATTTTGGCCCAAGCCCACTCCTTAGGCCTTCGAGGCAGTCTACCATCCTCCCCGGACTTTATCCAAGCTGAAGGTGTCCCCCAGGGATGTGTTCTGAGCACAACACTTTTTCTCCTTGCTATAAATGGATTGGCCTCTTCGTGTTTCCATCAAATATTTGGTCATCACTCTATGGTTGATGACTTCGCTATTGAGGCTGCAGGCACTGTCTACCTCATTACAGTTTCTCTCCAGCATGCGGTCGACCGTGTTTCCAATTGGGCCACCACACATGGGTTTAAATTTTCCAGTACCAAAACTCACAAATTACTTTCACTAGACGCTCTGTCATCTCCGATATCCTTTATACCTCTATGGCACCCGTATCCATGAACGTATACAGTCGGTTTCTAGGCCTCCTCTTTGACTTTAGGTTATCCTGGAAACCTCAACATTTCCTCACTGAAGTACAACGGTCACAGCGGCTGAACCTTCTTAAAACCCTTGCTCATCTTTCATTGGGGAGCTGATCGTCGAACTCTCCTTGGGCCTACATTCAACCTCATTTTATCGAATCTTGCTATGGTGACCAGTTATTCAGCTGCCTCTCATGCTACTCTATCTAGCCTCACCCTATTCATCACCACGTTTATGCCTTGGTTGCCTTTTTCGCTCTTCCCCTGTTGTGAGCCCTCTATGTCTATGCAGAAGCGAACGTTCCATCCTTATCTGATCGCCGTGATGCCCATAGCCTTCGCTACTCTGTTCTCGCAATCCTTCCATTTATAGAATGGTTAACGATATTAGTAGACATTCTTTATTTTTTCGCCACCCCTGTTTGCTCGTCCCTTCTCTCTTTGCCTCATTCGCTCTTGTCTTCTCTACAGTTTCCACCTTTCTATGTTCATGTAGCATCTCCTTTTCCCTACCTCCCTCGGGAAATTTCCAGCTGTTCGGTCTGTTCTTTCTCACTTCCCTTGCTCGAAACCCAACTGTCTCGGTAGCTGCCGCTCTCTTTTTCTTGACCACTTCTCTCTCATTTCTCATTGCATTGCCAGTGTACTCAGATGGATCTAAGTTCTTCTGACGGCATAGGATTCGCAGCAGTGTTCGCGACAGCGTCGTACGAGGGCATTTACTATCTTAAGCTAGTTATCTTTACTGCTGAATTGTATGCCATTCTTGCTGCCACTTATCCGTATTTCATCTATGGGCCTGTGTCATCATCTGTGGTTGTCTAAGACTACCCCTTAGTGCTTTACAGCCTATTACAGAAAATTTATACACCTCACCCCTTTAGTCTCTGTATCCAACTTTGGCTATTGCCGCATATCTCCAAGCATAAAGATATTGTTTTTTGTTGGGCTGGTCCTGTTGACGTACTGGGCAATACACAGGCAGGTCACTGCTGCGTGGTCAGCTGTACATGACCTACCAGTTTCATATAGAGGTGTTCCATATACGGATATTTGCTGCAATGGCTACCAACCTTCACACCCGTTGGCAACAACGTTGTCTACTCTACTCGTTAACTAACTTCAGTCTATTAAACCGAGTATAGGGGTACTGGCGCGTCTTCTTGTCTCCAGTGCCGAGGTGGGGAGACTACTCTCTCCCGTTTCGCATTGGCATACTAGTCTTACTCATGGTTTCTCGTGGAGAGGCGCCCTGCTCCTCGGTGAGAATTGTTCAGGTTCCATAATCGTGTCAGCCACATCCTGTTTGACTGCCCACTTTATCAACGAGCACGCAGAATTTTACCTCCAAGTCGTCTTCGCACCGCTACTCTCTCTTTACCTTCCCTTCTCGCTGATGGACTACTTTCATCTGACTCTCTCATTTGACTTTTGACAACAGGGACTACTTCACAAATCTGATGATACCTTAGCCCTTTTACCGCGATCTCTTGTACCCTCTACCCTGCACTATCCCCTGCCCCGCTGTTTTCTGTAAAACCTACTGATCGCCCCTCCTCCCTTCTGAAGCCAGTACCCTCGCTTCCTTTCTTACCCTGCAGCGCTGTATAGACCTTGTGGTCTTAGCACTTCTTTTTGATTAATAATAATAATAATTTATTCCTGGTCTAACTGACCTTGGCTTGAAGCACTCTGTATGCTGCAGTACATCATCTTTTGTTCTTCATCCTCCAGTGATACATGGTCTTTATATATATTAATTCTCCAACTAAATTCACTATACTTTTGTAAAGAATTTGCGGAATATGATTTCTGGGATGCAGTACAGAATAGTTATGTTTGCTTTGAATGTGAATGGTTAAGTACTGACCAAGTTATTAATGATGGATTAGTACTTAAGTTGATATTTTTATCAGAAACTGGGGAATTACGAACTTCATAACCAAGAGTCCTAGATTTTGTAAATAAATTCAAGATTTAATGAATTCTTTCCTGTAACTCTTTCCCTCAATCGGGCAACCACTTAGCTGGTTTAGAAAGGACACATTGAAGAATTGAGGACACTTATGCAACACATGGGCATCATTACTGAAGAAACGTTTCTCCCTCAGTGGCTTTCATCAGGTCCAATACAATTAGAAATGGGTTGGAGTTTGAGGTAATCCAGTCTCAAACCTGGAATCGATGTGTCAGTCTAATCACTCTTTTAGGAAGAGCAGCATAGGGCCAGATGAGGTGGCTTATATACTGCAGTCAGATTGTTTCGAAGCAGGAGGTGGCGGGATCACAGTGGGACCTGCCACTAGTGTAAGTAGGTGTCGTCCAAGGTTGGGCAAGCGTTGAAGTCTTGGTACCAAGATTCCATGAGTTGACAGTGTTCTGACAGATGTATGCATGGTTTTGAAAACCGACAAGTTGAAGTTCTCCTTTTGTATGGACTGATGAAGCACTGTGTGGCGAATAGTTTTACTCATTAAGTTATCCTATAATTGCCACTGGTCTAATTTATCAACGTATCGGTTCTCTGAAAACCATTCATCTACAATCCTGGTCAGGACACTGCAAACTTCTTGGGATCTTAACATACTTGCGGAATTCTTCGCTTGCCTACCCTTGGCACGCCTACTGCCACATGAACATTATGTGGACACCACCACGACTAGCTGCACCTCTCCTACCTACTGTTTATATGCCCTTCTTCCGCACTTATGCCGTATTCTAATTTTCAAGATTGATGGACTGACCACATCGACTAAGGGTGAGGGACTGTTTACCTCATTCTCCTCCTGCGCTTCAAGATTCACATTGTATGGTACTGATGAACAGCCACTGCGTGGGCGAATCGTTTCCTCATTAAAGATACCCATGGTTGGCACATGTGTCTAATTTATCAACGTGTCGGTTCTATGTACCATTCTTCTACACATGTTATTACCATTGTTATATATGGTTGATTTGGTGTTCGTTTCAATGAATGTTTGAATGTATTCCTCAGTTTCTTAATTTCCTGGTTTGACTGATACGACCGTGTCTATTTATCCTTTCTCACTGTTTTGTTTTAGTGCATTTCGTTTTGTGCGTCACACACGATTCTTGGGTTGTTACATAATCATTACTTTCGATGGCCTCACCTCTCTACTAAAATGTCTCTTTCAGTGGCATTACTTGAATCTAGCCTCTTGAACCCTGTCAAACCAATGTTAAAAATTGTGTATGGCTTTCATTGCTTTCATCTAGGTCACTTTATTTCATACTGCACTCGAGGATGAAATACATCTTAACATCTGTGAACTCATCTTTGGTCTTAATTTCAATTTTATGCGTTGTTCTGGGTGTCGCCTTTCAAGCCTTCTGTTTTAGTTTTCATGAGTTCCTTAAGTATCTCCATGGCTGCAGGTCCGTCTTCCCTATGGTCATTCTTTCTTCAGAGAATTCAGATTTTGTCTTTATTGTGTGTGTGATTAGATCTACATATTCATCTTTTGCAACAGTTCCCGCCGGAAATGGTTTTTTTTCTCCCTGTCTAGATAGGAATGTTTAGACGTCTGTTAAATCACTTGAAGCCTGTTGTATTCCCAAATCAATTTCCTGTATCTGTTAACTTTGCTAGCTAAATCTCCTACATTACATGCTAATCAGAACATTTACGCGATGAAGAAACTTGACACATGTGCACATCTTTGTATCTTTATTGTACAATTTGAAGTTATCCTGATGTTGACACGTTTCCTAAATTATCCATCTGTCGGTTTTTGATAACCAATCATGTACATTTATGTGCTAGATCTGTTCTTCGTATTTCTTACTATCTGTGGAGCAGCCGCTGTGTAACCCCGGGGAGGTTTTGCGCTTAGTTTGATTTTAATATTAATTATATTTATCTGTGGATGCTCTGCTACTGCTTGATTTTGGAAGGATACTAAGTGTTGTTATTCCTTAGAGTCTTATGCGTATATGGAGTTAGGTAAGGGGATTACCCAAATTTGTGGATAAGGATGGGGGCGGAGGTATCAGGATTGGAGAGTGCCAGTAGATTGGGCAAGAAAGATTCCACTTTATTGGCAGAGGAAACTTTTGGACTGTTTTAAAATTTGTTGGTGGATTTGGCTATTAGTTCTTGTTGGAGATTTTTGTGGTAATTCATGAAAAGTTTTTGTATTAATATCGATTTGTTTTTTATTTTCTCGCGTGTTTTCAGTATGTATGAGTGTTGTATTCTTGCATGTATTTTTACTGGACAAGAGTGTCGAATTACATAATGACTCGGTATGTTTTGTAAATTGTAAACATGGTTCCCATCGACTCACACTGGTTCTGTTGGACTGCAAACATCCATCTGTCACGAACTTAACGTCGTCATCTCGTTGAATTACGATATTTATTAAATTACAGCTTTCATTAAAGATACCGTTTTACTACATTTATTTTTTTCCCCCCCCCCCCCCCCCCATCGCGATGTCTCGTCCCCTTAGCGGGTGGATGTTTCAGATACTTGACCTGACAGAGCTCACTGTCTTCAAACTTTTTTCAGCTCAACCTCCGTCAAAAATTCCTATGGCTTGTTATTTATGGTGTAGACGCAGCTATCACTGATGCACCACCACTAATGAAGGGTTCGCCTCCCATGAAACCACTGCCGCTGTTGACGCAAAATGCCACAGTGTAGCTTAATCATACTCGCCCGTTACCTATAACGTGAATTCGATCAAATCCAAAGTCTACAAGTTATATATTAGAGACGTTAGTGGAAGCTCAGGAAGCAGCGGCGGCAACGTCACGGGAGCAATAGAGAAATGAAAAGGCTATGGTGGTGAAAAAAAAGGCCACAGCAGTAGTCGCCCCAGTGGCAGCAGAACGGCAGCAGAGGCTGCCGTTTCTGCTGGGATATAGTTAAGTGCGAATACTGCAGTCAGAGATTTATTTGCAGCAATTTATTATTGTACAAATATCTCTAAATGACTGTACAGTTCTAATGCTGTGTAAACTGTACAACTCATTTGATGGATAGTTACAAACGGCAAGTGGCTTCTCAGATGGGGCCCTAAATATTCTAAGATTTATTTTTTCTGCGTTGAAATTTTTTCTCGTTCCGGGGAAACTACGACTATATAGCTCGTCCACTTCCGTCCAGAGTTTTCTCTCGACCCGTCTTCCTGTTGACCCTTTTTCCCACTCTCTTCTACTTGGGTTCCGGTACTAAAGTCTTCCAGTAATGGCCGGCATTAGTGCACGAGTCCCCCAGTGACATCTTCTCTATCTTTCATTAATTCTGACTTTAGGAATCTCCTTCTCCGTATTCGTGTTTTAGTCTTTTAAAATTTAAATGTAAGAAATTTAAACTTTACTTGGGAATATTAAAGGATACGAGAGAAATCAGGACAATGCCAGTTACTGATTTCAGTGTTTCCCTGGATGCATTTGCCTATAAAAAAAAAATGGCCTCTGCCATGTACATGAATGTGCTCGTCAGATTTGTACTAATGTTCCATTCACTGCAATCAATACTAGACTGATGTCCGCATCGGGGTATGTCCCATACGGGTTTTCAGCTTATTTTTTACGGATAATAGATACTGTACACTATACTGCACCCAAAAACTTTATAAAACCGGTATTCGGTTTGTATCATTAACTGACTTTTCCGCCCGACATTCCATCGTTGCAGGATGTCCAAGTTATGTTCTCATTGTCTACGTCCCTCATCCTATTAACTGATTATAACTGTCATCTCATCAGTGAAGGGGCACTCATTTTACTGATTTGTATCGAATAATACAGACTATCTCAAAAATATATCTCAGCATTCTGTCATGACACACTTCAACATTCTAACTGCCCATGACGTCTCGCGATGGCGGAACGCGCTTTCTGAATATAGTACGCGCTTTGAGTATAGTACGCGTTTTATGAGTATAGACGCACTTTAGTTATAGTAACGCGCTTTATGAATATAGTACGCGCTTTATGAATATAGTACGCACTTTATGAATATAGTACGCACTTCATGGAATATAGTACACGCTTATGAATATAGTACACGCTTTATGAATATAGTACGCCGCTTTATTTAATATAGTACGCACTTTATGAATATAGTACGCACTTTATGAATTTATACGCGCTTTATGAATATATACGCGCTTTATGAATTTAGTAAAGCACTTATGAATATAGTACGCACTTTATGAATATAGTATGCGCTTTATGAATATAGTACCGCTTTATGAATATAGTACGCACTTTATGAATATAGTCGCGCTTTTTGAATATAGTACGCGCTTTATGAATATAGTACGCACTTTATGAATTTACGCGCTTTATGAGTATAGTACGCGCTTTATGAATAAGTACGCGCTTTGAGTATAGTACGTGCTTTATGAGTATAGTACGCGCTTTATGAATATAGTACGCGCTTTATGAGTATAGTACCGCTTTATGAAATATAGTACGCGCTTTAAAGAGTAGTAAAGCGCTTAAGAGTAAGTACGCGCTTTATGAATATAGTACGCGCTTTATGGTATAGTACGCGCTTTATGGAAATAGTACGCGCTTTATGAGTTATAGTACGGCGCTTTATGAGTATAGTACGCGCTTTATGAATATAGTACGCGCTTTATGAAGTAAAGCGCTTTATGAGTATAGTACGCGCTTTATGATATAGTACGCGCTTTAGAATAAAGTACGCACTTTATGAATATAGTACGCACTTTATGAATATGTACGCGCTTTATGAGATAGTAAGCGCTTTATGAGTATAGTAAGCGCTTTATGAGTATAGTAAGCGCTTTATGAATATAGTACGCGCTTTAAAGAGTATAGTACGCGCTTTATTTAGTATAGTAAGCGCTTTATGAATATAGTACGGCTTTATGAGTATAGTAAGCGCTTTATGAATATAGTACGCGCTTATGAGTATAGTATGCGCTTTATGAATAAAGTACGCGCTTTGGAGTATATACGTGCTTTATGATATAGTACGCGCTTTATGAAAATAGTTACGCGCTTTTTGAATAAAAGTACGCACTTTATGAGTATATACGCGGGTTTATGAGTTTTATACGCGCTTTATGAATTAGTACGCGCTTTATGAATAAAGTACGTGCTTTGAGTATAGTACGCGCTTTATGAATAAAGTCGCGCTTTAGAATATAGTACGCGCTTTATGAATAAAGTACGCCTTTTTGAATAAAGTACACGCTTTATGAATAAAGTACGCGCTTTATGAGTATAGTACGCGCTTTATGAGTATAGTACGCGCTTTATGAGTATAGTACGCGCTTTATGAATATGTACGCGCTTTATGAATATAGTAGCGCTTTATGAATATAGTACGCGCTTTATGAATATAGTACGCGCTTTATGAATATAGTACGCGCTTTATGAATATAGTACGCGCTTTATGAATATAGTACGCACTTTATGAATATAGTACGCGCTTTATGAGTATAGTAAGCGCTTTATGAGTATATAAGCGCTTTAAAGATATAGTAAGCGCTTTATGAATATAGTACGTGCTTTATGAGTATAGTAAGCGCTTTATGAGTATAGTACGCGCTTTATGAGTATAGTAAGCGCTTTATGAATATAGTACGCGCTTTATGAGTATAGTACGCGCTTTGAGTATAGTACGCGCTTTATAAGCATAGTACGCGCTTTGAGTATAGTGCGCGTTTTATGAGTATAGTACTTGCCTTATGAATATAGTACGCGCTTTACGAGTAGAGTAAGCGCTTATGAGTATAGTACCGTTTTTTTGAGTATAGTACTTGCCTTAGAAATAGTATGCGCTTTGGTAATAGTAAGCGCTTTATGAGTATAGTACGCGTTTTATGAGTATAGTACTTGCCTTATGAATATAGTACGCGCTTTATGAGTATAGTAAGCGCTTTATGAGTATAGTACGCGTTTTATGAGTATAGTACTTGCCTTATGAATATAGTACGCGCTTTAAATTAGTACGTACACGCTTTATGAGTTACAGTACGCGCTTATGAGTATAGTAAGCGCTTATGAGTATAGTACGCACTTTATGAATATAGTACGCGCTTTATGAGTATAGTACCGCTTGAGTATAGTACCGGCTTAAAGAGTATACGCGTTTTATGAGTATAGTACTTGCCTTATGAAAATAGTACGCGCTTTATGATGTACAGTACGCGCTTTATAAGGTATAGTACGCGCTTTTTGCGTTGCACTGCCGTACCTGCTTTCCTCTGACAAAAATAATTTATTATTTTTTTCCATCTCTGCTGACTTGTGGGCAAAAGCCCTACTGTTTACCAGTGGCAAATACGTGATTCCAATCATAGGTGAAAATTTAAGACGCATCTACAACTCGAATAAAACATAATTTATTTAAAAATATACCATAAAGGCAGCTCGCGTCAGCAGAAAACTTAAACCAACATTACATTTAAATTTTTTGCAAGATTTCTGAACATTACTTGTCTTCGTATCAAGTTAAATAACATGTAAAACGAGTACAGGTTAATACAGTTCACTCGTGTTAACTCGTCTTTTTGATAACGACATATCCACAGTACTAAA
>NW_026509622.1:0-14696 GCF_026875155.1 Cherax quadricarinatus | reverse complement strand
TTTGGGGAAAATTTTTGTATAGGATACATCTGTGTGTGTGTGATGTATCATGTAGTGTATTGATACATCTGATGTGTAGTGATTTTACAGTGTATGTAAGTGATACATCGAATGTGTAGTGATTTATCAGTGTGGTATGTGATAATCGTAGTGTGTATGATTATCATGTAGGTATAGGATATATCGGTAGTTGTAGTGATGTATCATGTATGTAAGTGAAAACCCTGTATGTTAGTGATGTATCAGTTTTAGTGTATAGTGATATATGGGTAGTGTGTATGATGTATCAGTGTATTATAGTGATACATCGTGGTGTGTAGTGATGTATCAGTGTAGTGTATAGTGATACATCTGTGGTGTGTAGTGATGTATCAGTGTAGTGTATAGTGATACATCTGTGGTGTGTAGTGATGTATCAGTGTAGTGTAAGTGATACATCTGTGGTTGTAGTAAAGTATCAGTGTAGTGTTATAGTGATACATTTGTGGTTGTGTGATGTATCAGTGAGTGTATATGATAAAATTTGTGGGGTGTAGTGATGTATCAGTGTAGTGTATAGTGTTTACATCTGTAGTGTGTCGTGATGTATCAGTGTATTTGTATAGTGATACATCTGTAGTGTGTAGTGATGTATCAGTGTAGTGTATAGTGTTTACATCTGTAGTGTGTCGTGATGTATCAGTGTAGTGTTTATTTGATACATCTGAAGTGTGCAGTGATGTATTAGTGTAGTGTATAGTGATACATCTGTAGTGTGCATGATGTTATCAGTGTAGTGTATAGTGATACATCTGTAGTGTGTAGTGATGTATCAGTGTATGTATAGTGATACATCTGTAAGTGTGTAGTGATGTATCAGTGTAGTGTATAGTGATACATCTGTAGTGTGTAGTGATGTATCAGTGTAGTGTATAGTGATACATCTGTAGTGTGTAGTGATGTATCATGTAGTGTATAGTGATACATCTGTAGTGTGTAGTGATGTATCAGTGTAGTGTATAGTGATACATCGGTAGTGTGTAGTGATGTATCAGTGTAGTGTATAGTGATACATCTGTAGTGTGTAGTGATGTATCAGTGTAGTGTATAGTGATATATCGGTAGTGTGTAGTGATGTATCAGTGTAGTGTAGGCAGGTCGTAGGTTCATTATGGTCACTGTCACACACTGTCATAGGTACAACAGGTATTCATGGGTCACTGTCACCACACTGTCATAGGTACAACAGGTCATCATGGGTCACTGTCACAAACTGTCATAGGTACAGACAGAGCCATCGTGGGTCACTGTCGCACACTGTGATAGGTACAACAGGGTCATCATGGGGTCACTGTCACAAACTGTCATACAACAGGGAATACAGTCACAGAACCCAAGCAAACGGAAACCAAGCCTGTGCACATACTATGCACTTGGTATCTGCTGGCATGGGAAATCTGGAAAAAACAGATGGGACATGCAACTATGACCACCCTAGAAAATGTCATGCCCATATGACAACAGAAAATGCAAACTCCCTTCCTGTAAGCTTTTTCAACCCTGAAATGTGTACCTCTTCAGTACAGGAAAGACTGTGCTATTAACTTAAATGCCAGGCATACATCTAAAGGGACAAAAAGATACAAAACATCCAGGCCAATGGAAAACCTGGGTAGCCACAGCCACTCAAGAGGAGAGGTTTTTAGTGCCGGGAAAGGGAAAACAAAAACTGCAGGAAATGGCAGAAATCGATACACCAAATCCAGTCATTCCTGGAGTGGAACCACAGTCGATGGCCTCCACTCCAAACCAACAGATACAGATAACTAATGCCGGAAAAAAAATCACCCCCCCAGTACCAACAATACCACCAGTCCGATAACATTCTTCTTTGCAAATATACAGGTCTAAAGCCAGCAACAAACAACAAAATACCTTTCATCCGTGGACTGCTTGCAGAGGCAAAGGCAATGTTCGCGGCTTTCACTGAGACCCACATAAAGGATCACTTGGACAACGAAATATGGATCCCAGGTTACAACCTATACAGATGTGACAGAGTGAACAGGCAAAAGGGGGGGGTTGGCCTGTACATTGCAGAGTCACTTGTTTGCACAGAACTGCTTAATGCCTCAAATGACGTAGTGGAAGTTTTAGCAGTAAAGGTCGAGAACCAAAACCTAGTCATTGTGGTAGTCTACAAGCCTCCGGATGCAACATCCCAGCAATTCCAGGAACAGCTGTTAAAAATTGACCACTGTCTGGAAAATCTTCCAGCTCCTGCACCCAACATCTTGCTCCTGGGGGATTTCAACTTAAGGCACCTAAAATGGAGGAATATAGCAAATAATATTGTTGCAGTAATAACACCAGGAGGCAGGGTCTGATGAAAACTCACACTCACACGAGCTTTTAAATCTCTGCACAAAATTCAATTTAAACCAGCAAATAATAGAGCCTACTAGACTGGAGAATACACTAGACCTCATCTTCACTAACAATGATGATCTGATAAGAAATGTCACCATATCAAAAACAATATACTCAATCACAACATAATTGAGGTTCAGACATGTATGCGTGAGCCCAGATCGACAAAATGAGACTAGTCACAGTGAGCATTCCCAAAAACAACTTCAATAACAAAAACATAAAGTGGGGCCAAATAAACCCAAGTTCCCAACCCTATAACTGGGAAAATAACTAAGCCACAGACCCAAAATTTGCCTAGAAAATTAACTCGGTGACACTCGATGTAGCACAAGCTTATTCTTTAAGAAAAAAGGGGAGAATGTAAAATAGAAAGAACAGGCGCTCCCTTTACAGGCACGGAAAGAAAAAAAACAGAGCGGGTAAAAACAATATATCTGAAAAGCGCAGGGAAAACACTGGTCAGAGAAATCAAGCACGAATCCTTTAGGAGTCAGGAATCGCGGGAAGAACTAAAAGCCATAAATGAAACGAAAGAAACCCAAAGTATTTTTTCCCTATCCCAAAATAAAAAATCGAGAAAACGTCCAGTATTGGGGCCCCTATTAAAAAGATGGGTCCTACACAGAGACGCAGGAAATAGTGAGTACTAAAGCCCCAATAGATCATTTTTTTAGCAACCCGCTAACCAATGGGTCAAAGATCAAAATGAATTTTTTTGAGAGAGCCACAAAATTTGTTTTTCAAAACCTATCCGTGTTATCCTGACCCCAAATGACTTCAAAACAGGCGTAAATACATGCCCAGCATCGCCCCAGGGCCAGGACTATGGAACTCTGTTTCATCAAGAACTGCAAAAAGCCCCTATCACGAGCCTTTTCCATCCTATGGAGGGGGCATGGACAGGGGGGTGTCCCTCATTTTACAAAAAAACCAGACATAGCCCCACTCCAAAAAGGGGGGGCAGTAAAGCAACAGAAAAGAAACAGACCAATAGCAAACACCCCATATCATAAAAATCTTTGAAAGGGTCCTAAAAAAGCAAGATCACCACCCTCAAAAAACCCTTTATTTACAAAACCCAGGGCAACAGGGGTTTTAAAAAATCGTCCTGTCTGTCTCAACTACTGGTCACTCAAAGGTCCAAATACTAGAAGAAAAAAAGAATCAGATGTAATATATACAGATTTTTGAAAAAGCCTTTGACAAGTGTGACCAGGGGCGTAAAAGGCACAAAATGCGCGCTAAAGGAATAACGGGAAAAAGTCGGTCGAGGGATCTATAATTTCCTCACTACAAACCCCAAGAGTATGTCAACGAGTAAATCCGAGGCAGCTACGGTGAAAAGCTCTTTCCACAAGGACAGTACTAGTCCCATCTTTTTCCCTCTCCTCATATCCGACATAGACGGGGATGTACCCACCCCCTGTCTTCCTTTGCGATGACACCCCAATCTGCATGACAGTGCTTCCATTGCAGACACTGCAAGGCTCCAGGGGACACAACCAATTTTCAGGGGGCCAGAAAACAATATGAATTTAAACGATGGGGGAAATTTCAATTACTCGATATGGTAAACATGAGGAAATTAAAATCTTCATCAGAGTACAAAACAAATTCTGGCCCAAAATAGAGCAAAAACACCAACGTCAAAGACCGGGAGTGTTATGTCGGAAATTCTCACCTTAAAGGCCTAACTTTGGTTTCAATGCATCTGCTAGAAAAATGACGGATGGATAATGAAAACCTTAAAAAATAGGGAGGCCAAGCCCTTTGATGACATCTTCAGGTCACTTTTCTATCTGGGCGGGAATATTGCTGCACTCTAAAGCACCTTTCAAGGCAGGTGAAATTGCCGACCTAGAAAATTTACAGAGAACTTTCACCGCCATAACGGAGATAAAACACCTCAATTATGGGTCTTGGGGTTTTCTAAACCTGTATTCCCTGGAACGCAGGATGGAGAGATACTATTATATACCCCGGAAATCCTAGGGGGACTAGTACCGAACTTGCACACGAAAATCACTCATACGAAAGCAAAAGACTTGGCAACGATGCACCATCCCCCCAATGAAAAGAGGGGTGCCTAGCCTTTTAAGAGACCATAAAAATAAAGGCAGGGGCCCGGGAAGTTCAAATCCTCCCAGCACACATAAGGGGGGATTACCAACAGACCCCGGGCATTTTTTCAAGCGGGCACGGGAAAAGCCCCAAAAGTCATTTTCCTGCACCCGGGGCTGTGGGGCTCTACTTTGGGTTTGCGTGCACCCAAGCAACAGCCGGGTTAAAATCAGGCGGTCCACCAGGAGGTGGTCACAGCCCGGGGCCCCGCGGGGGCGTTGACCCCCGAAAAACTCTCCCCAGGTAAACTCCGGGTAAAAACAGGGTCATCGGGGGGTCACTGTCGTACACGTGATAGATACAACGGGGTCCATGGGGTCACTTCGCACACTGGAAGGACAACAGGGTCATCAGGGGTCACTGTCGAACTTTGTCTAGGTACAACAGGGTCATCATGGGTCACTGTCAAAAACTGTCATGGGGTACAACAGGGTCCAGGGTACTGTCGTACACTGTGATAGATAAAACAGGGCTTTGGGGTCACGTCGCACACTGTGATGGGTACAACGGGGTCATCAGGGGTCCTTCGAACAGGTCATGGTACAACGGGTCATCATGGGCACGTCACAAACTGTCATAGGTACAACGGGGTCATCTGGGTCACTGTCACAAACTGTCATAGGTAAAAACGGGGTCATCATGGGGTCACTGTCACACACTGTCATAGGTAAAACAGGGTCATCAGGGTACTGTCAAAAAAACTGTCATGGGACAACAGGGTCACATGGGGTCACTGTCGCACACTGTGTTTGGTATAACGGGGGTTTCATGGGGTCACTGTACACTTGATAGGTAAAACGGGGGGGTCATCATGGGGTCACTGCGCACACTGTGAAAGGTTAACATGGTCCTGGGGTCCTGCGCACACTGTGATGGGTTTAAACAGGGTCATCAGGGGGTCACGCGCACCCCTATGAAGGATAACGGGGTCATCATGGGGTCACTTTTTCGCACACTGTGATGGGTTATAACATGGTCTCAGGGGGGTCACTGTCGCACACGTATGGGTAAACATGGTCATATGGGCACTGTCGACACTGTGATAGGTATACAGGGTATCATGGGGTCACTGTCGCACAGTGTAGTATAACAGGGTCACATGGGGTTACTGTCGCACACTGTGAAGGTAAAACGGGGGTCACATGGGGTCATTTCGCACACTTGATAGGTATAACAGGGTCTCAGGGGTACTGTCGACACTGTGATGGTTAACAGGGTCACCCATGGGGCACTGTCGCACACTGTATGGGTATAACATGGTCATCATGGGGTCACTGTCGCACACTGGGGATAGGTATAACATGGTCATCAGGGGGTCACTGTCGCAATTTGTGATGGGTTTAAAGGGGGGCATCTGGGGTCACTGTCGCACCTATGATAGGTATAACAGGGTCATCATTGGGGTCACTGTCGCACAGAAAAGGTATAACAGGGTCATCATGGGGCCCACTGTCGCACACTGTGATATTATAACAGGGTCATCATGGGGTACTGTCGCACACTGTGATGGATAACAGGGTCATCGGGGGGTCACTGTCGCACACTGTTAGGTATAACAGGGTCATCATGGGGTCACTGTCGCACACTGGATAGGTAAACAGGGCATCAGGGGTCCTGTCGCCCCCTATGATAGGTAAAACATGGTCATCAGGGGGTCACTGTCGCAAAATATGATAGGTATAACAGGGTCATCAGGGGGTCACTGTCGCACACAAGATAGGTATAACAGGGTCTATGGGTCACTGTCGCAACTATGATAGGTATACAGGTCATCAGGGGGCACTGCGCACACTATGATAGAATAACAGGGTCTCATGGGGTCACTGTCGCACCTTGTGGTATAAAGGGTCATATGGGTACTGTCGCACACAGATAGGTAAAACAGGGTATCAGGGTCCTGTCGCACACTATGATAGGTATAACGGGGTCTCAGGGGTCACTGTGCACACTGGATGGGTTTAAAAATGGTCAACAGGGGATCAGCCAAAGTTGCCACGAGTTTTTTGCCACGAGTTAGTTCCCACAGTTATTGCCACGATTTTAGTTGCCAGGGAGTTATTTTGCCAGGGGTAAGTGGCGATACTTATTTTTCCCCCAGGGTTATTGCCAGGAAAGTGGCGACTACTTATTGCCACGGTTACATGCCACGAGTTAGTTAACGGTTAGTTGCCGGGTATTAGTTGCCACGAGTTATTTTGGCCAATTAGTTGCCACGATTAGTTGCCTGATTAGTTGCCACGAATTAGTTGCCACGAATTAGCTCCACGAGTTAGTTGCCACAACTTTTCCACGCCTTTGTTGCCACGGTTAGTTGCCACGATTAGTTCCCTCGATTTTAGTTGAGATTGGTTGCCACGAATTGGTTGCCACGAATTATTGCCAAAAGTTGTTACTACGAATTAGTTGCCACGAGTTGTTGCCACGAGTTAGTTCCCCGAATTAGTTGCCACGAAATTTCCCACGATTTTGTTGCCACGATTAGTTGCACAGTTTTTTTCCACGAGTTAGTTGCCACGATTTAGTTGGCACGGTTAGTTGCCAGAGTTATTCCAGAGTAGTTCCCACGAGTTAATTGCCACGAATTAGTTATCACGATTTAGTTCCACGTGTTATTTCCCACGAGTTGTTCCCACAATTAGTTCCAAGAGGGGGTTTGCCACAGTTTTTTTGCACGATTTTAGTTGACGAATTAGTTTGCCACGAGTTAGTTGCCCAAATTAGTTGCCACGATTAGTTGCCAGTTTAGTTCCCCACGATTACTTGCCCGAATTAGTTGCCACGAATTAGTTGCCAAGGTTACTTGCCGCGAATTAGTTGTCACAAATTAGTTCCCGCGAGTTTTAGCACGAGTCAGTTGCCAGAATTATTCCCACGAGATATTTGCCAGGGTTAGTTGCCCGAGTTAGTTGCCACGGTTGTTCCCACGATTATTGCCACGACTTAGTTCCCACGAATTATTGCCACACTTGTTGACACAAGATAGTTGCCACAAATTTATTTTGCCATGATTAGTTGCCACGAGTTAGTTGCCACGACTTAGTTGACACGATTAGTTGCGGAATTAGTTCCCAGACTTAGTTGACACAAGTTATTTGCCCGAATTTAGTTGCCACGAATTAGTTCCCACGAGTTTTTTTCCCAGATTACTTGCCACAATTAGTTGAAACGTTTAGTTGCCCAACTAGTTGCACGATTAAAAATTGCCAGGGTTATTTAAAATGAATTATTTTGAAGAATTAGTTGCTAGAATTATTGCCACGAGTTAGTTGCCACGAGTTAGTTCCCCGGGTTTACTTGCCACAGCTATTAAAAGTATTAGTTGCCCCGAGTTGTTGCCAGATTTAGTTCCCACGATTTTAGTTGCCACGACTTGTTGACACGAGTTAGTTGCTACGATTAGTTGCCACAGTTAGTTGCCACGAGTTGTTGCCAGATTAGTTGCCACGCTTAGTTGCCACATTTTATTGCCACAAATTTAGTTCCCACGATTAGTTCCCACGACTTTGTTCCCACGGTTATTGCCAGGGTTTAGTTGCCACGGTTAGTTCCCACGACTTAGTTCCAACGAGTTAGTTGCCACAAAATTGTTGCCCCGAATTAGTTCCCACGATTTTTGTTCCCACGAGTTGTTGCCACGAGTTAGTTCCCACGGTAGTTGCCAGGTTAGTTGGCAAAATTGTTGCCACGAATTAGTTCCCACGGTTATTTCCCACGAATTAGTTGCCACGATTTTACTTGCCACGAATTAGTTGCCCAAATTATTGCCACGAGTTACTTTCCCCGGAATTTTTTGTCACGAATTAGTTCCGCGATTTTAGTCAGGTCATTTTGCCACGAATTATTTCCCACGAGTAGTTGCAGGGTTAGTTGCCACGAGTTAGTTGCCACGAGTTCGTTGCCGAATTAGTTGCCACGAATTGTTGCCACGACTTTGTTGCCACGAGTTAGTTGCCCGAGTTAGTTCCCCAGGGAGTTAGTTGCACGATTTAGTTATCACGAGTTAGTTGCCACGGTTGTTCCCACGAGTTAGTTGCCGAATTAGTTGCCAAGAGTGATTGCCACGAGTTATTGCCACGAGTTATTGCCACGAATTAGTTTGCCACGAGTTATTCCCACAAATTTAAGTTCCCAGATTATTTGCCACAATTGGGTTGCCAGGGAGTTATCCCACGAATTAGTTGCCACAAAATTAGTTGCCAGAGTTACTTGCGCGAATTAGTTGTCACGAATTGTTGCCGCGAGTTTCTGTCAGGGTCAGTTGCCACAAATTAGTTGCCACGGATAGTTGCCACGAGTTAGTTGCCCGGTTAGTTGCCACGAGTTCGTTGCCACGATTTGTTCCCGACTTATTTCCCACGAATTATTGCCACGACTTTTGACACAAGATAGTTCCCAAATTTACTTCCCATGAGTTAGTTCCCACGAGTTGGTTGCCACGACTTGTTGACACGAGTTATTTGCCGCGAATTAGTTCACGATTAGTTGACCAGTTATTTGCCCGAATTAGTTGCCGAATTGTTCCCACGAGTTAGTTGCCACGAGTACTTCCCACGAATTAGTTGAAAAAAATTATTGCCACGAACTAGTTGCCACGATTATTGCCACGAGTTATTTTTAAATAAATTTTAGTTGAAACAATTAGTTGTACGAATTTAGTTGCCCGATTTTATTCCCACGATTTTAGTTGCCACGAGTTACTTGCCAGGGCAGTTGAAAGTTTTTTGTTCCCACGAGTTATTCCCCACGATTGTTCCACGAGTTATTTGCCCACTTAGTTACACGAGTTATTTTGCTAAAATTTAGTTGCCACGAGTTAGTTGCCTCGATTAGTTCCAGAGTTGTTGCCACGACTTAGTTGCCACGATTAGTTGCCAGAATAGTTTGCCACGAGTTAGTTGCCACGAATTTAGTTAAAACAATTGTTCCCACGAACTAGTTGCCAGATTTATTTCCCACGGTTATTTAAATGAAATTTTTTGAAACAATTTTAGTTGTACGAATTAGTTGCCACGAGTTTTTGCCACGAGTTATTGCCACGAGTTACTTGCCACGAGCTAGTTGAAACGTTTTAGTTGCCACGATTTAGTTGCCACGGTTAGTTGCCACGAATTAGTTGATAGAGTTAGTTGTACAATTGTTGCCAGAGTTAGTTGACGAGTTAGTTGCCACGAGTTAGTTGCCACGGTTAGTTGCCACACTTAGTTGAACGAGTTAGTTGCACGATTTAGTTGCCACGAGTTATTTGAAACAATTAGTTGCCACGAGTTAGTTGCCACGAGTTAGTTAAAAGATTTAGTTGCCAGAGTTAGTTCCCACGGTTATTGCCCGATTTAGTTGAACGAATTAGTTTCCACGATTTATTGCCACGAATTGTTTCCACGGTTAGTTGAAACGAATTGTTGCCGCGAGTTAGTTCCCTCGATTTAGTTCCCAGGGGTTAGTTCCACGAATTAGTTGCCCAATTATTGCCGCGAGTTAGTGCCTCGTGTAGTTCCACGAATTTTTTCCCACGAGTTATTTTTCCAGAGTTAGTTCCCACGAATTATTGCCACGAATTGGTTCCCAGGGATTTTCGTTGCCAAAACTTTTTTCCAGAGTTAGTTGCCACGAGTTAGTTGCCACGATTTTAGTTGCCACGAGTTTAGTTCCCACAGTTAGTTGCCACGAGTTAGTTGCCACGATTAGTTGCAGAGTTATTTTGACAGGGTTTGTTGCCACGAGTTATTTTTGCCACGAGTTATTGACACGAGTTAGTCCCACGTTTTTAGTTTGCCACGAGTTTTTGACACAGTTAGTTGCCAGGGTTTAGTTGCCAGAGTTAGTTGACACAGTTAGTTCCCCAGATTTTAGTTCCCACGATTGGTTGCCCCGAGTTAGTTGCCACGAGTTAGTTCCCACGGTTAGTTCCAGAGTTAGTTTCCCACGATTAGTTGCCAAGTTTTTTGCCATGATTAGTTGCCCGAGTTTTTGCCGATTAGTTGACACGGTTGTTCCCACGGTTAGTTGCCCGATTAGTTGACACGATTAGTTGACAGGGGTTTAGTTGCCACGGTTAGTTCCAGAGTTAGTTCCCCACGATTGTTGCACGATTTTGTTTCTGATTCACTTTTATACCATATATTGTAAACGACTGAAAAAGTATATTGAAATCTGAAATCGTGTGGAAGAAAATCATAACTTAGACTTCAATTGTCAATAATCTTTTTGTCAGTTTTATGGAAAAAAATGCTATGGGCCCGTTGGCTAAAAGCTCCGTTCACCACGGGGGCCCGGGTTCGATTCCGGCGGGTGGAAAATTTCGACACGTTTTTTCCCTTTCACTTGTTTTTCCGTTCACCCAGCAGAAAAAAGGTACCTGGGGGTTATCGACTGGTGTGGGTGGCATCATGGGGGACAAGATTGAGGACCAAATGGAAAAAAGTTAGACAGTCCTCATGACGCACTGACTTTCTTGGGTTTTCCTGGTGGTTAACCCTCCGAGTTAAAAATCCGAACGAAATCTTATCTTATCATGCTGAGATTTATAGAGGGTCGAGTGTATATTTCCCAGGGATAACAACTCTACATCAATACCGTATTTTTTTTAAAAGGTATAAATTTTTACAAAAACAATGCTAAACCAACGGGTCACGCATTTAAACAAAAAAGTCACAACCGCATGGAACAAAACGTAAATACCTGCATATGGAAAGAAAGCTACGACGACGTTTCGGCCGCTTGGACCCTTTTCAAAACATACCACAAAGTCAAACTAACAAAAAGGAGACAAGGAGGGAGGTTTTTTATACGCCGCTGACCTGACGGAACAAGGAGGTAGAAAAAAGGAGGAAAAGAGGTGTAGTAAAGGAAAAAGTGTATTGTTCCAGTCGCGATTTGTGACTTTTTCTTATTTATGGGGCCCCGAGGGCAGGTCTTTTCGTCAGCATTTAAAAGTATATAAATTTACCACAACAGTATACCCCAACAGTGATATCTTTTTACATTATATTTATTTTATTAACACACTGGGCCCATTCCCACCAAGGCAGGGTGGCCCGAAAAAGAAAAAATTTTCACCATCATTTACTCCATCACTGTCTTTCAGAAAGGGTGCTTTACACTACAGTTTTTAAATGCAACATTAACACCCCCCCCTTCAGAGTGCGGGGACTGTACTTCCCCTCCCAGGGCTCAAGTCCCGGGCCCGCCCTTTCCCTGAACCCCTTCATAAATTTTTCTTGCTCCACCCAACAGCACGTCAAGATTTTTAAAAACCATTTGCTCCCTTCACCCACCAACATGCTCGCATGCCCGTGGAAGTCCAAGCCCCCCCAACAAAACCTCCTTTACCCCCTCCCTCCAACCTTTCCCAGGCCGACCCCTACCCCGCCTTCCTTCCATACAACTGATACACCCTTTAAGTCATTTGTTTTCTCCATTCTCTCTCATTCCGAACCACCTCAAAAACCCTTCCCCGCCCCCTGGACAAAAGTTTTTGGTAATCCCCCACCCCCTCCTAACTTCCAAACTACGAAATTTTCTGCATTATATTCACCCCACAATTTCTCTCAGACATGCTCTCCACTGCCTCCCGCCTTTTCCCCTTTCTGCAACATTTTATCACCCCGGGTTTACACCCATATAAAGTGTTGGTAAAACTATACCCCCTACATTCCCCTCTTTGCCTCCAAGGGGCAAAAATTCTTTGTCTCCACAGACTCCTAATGCACGGGTCACCCTTTTCCCCCATCTTCTATGATTCACCTCTCTTTTATGACCCATCCCCGACACTCCACTCCCAAAAATCTGAAAACATTCCCCCCTTCTACTCTCTTTTTCCAATCTGATATCTAATCTTTTATTACCTAATCTTTTTGTTATCCCATAACCTTTCTCTTTTCCCGTATACCTTTAATTTTTTTCTTTTGCACACCCTAGCAAATTCATCCACCAATCTCTGCAAATTCTCTTTAGAATCTCCCCAAAAGCACAGTGTCTCACAAAAAGCAACGTACAAACCCCCCTTTTTGTTGTTCTTTATTTTTAATCCCCGCCTCTTGTCAAAACCCCGCATTTACTTTTCTTACAACCCCATCTAAAAATATATTAAACAACCACGGTGCACCACATCCCGTCTAAGGCCCACTTTTACTGGGAAATAATTTCCCTCTTTCCTATGACTCTAATTAGCTCACTATCCTCGAAAAACCCTTTACTGCTTTTTTGTAACCAACCTCCTACACCATACACCTGCAAAATCTGCCCCTTGCCCCCCCATCCACCCTGTCAACGCCTTTTTCCAAATCCATTTAAAAGCCACAAAGACCTCTTTAGACTTATCTAAATACTTTTTCACTTATTGTTTCCTGTTAAACACCTGGCCACACACCCCCTACCTTTCCTAAAGCCTTTCCTTGTTCATCTGCTATCCTATTCTCCCTTTTACTTTTTAAATTTTTTCAGTAAAACTCTACCATCATTTACCAGGTATACTCAACGACTTTCCCCCCCATAATTTTTGCACTTCTTTTGTCCCCCTTTTTCCTTTTTAAAAAAGGGAATATGCAGCTCTCGCCAATCCCTAGGTCCTTTCCCTCTTTTCCCTACTTTATTTAAATAATTGCACCAACCACTCCAAAACTATATCCCCACCTGCTTTTAACATTTCTATCTTTATCCCATCAATCCCGGCTGCCTTACCCCCTTTCATTTTACCTACTGCCTCACGAACTTCCTCCACACTCACAACTGGCTCTTCCTCACTCCTACAAGATGTTATTCCTCCTTGCTCTATACACGAAATACCTTGGTATAAACCTTGGTAATAAATACCGACAAGTTGGTTTAGAAAGACACGTAAGCAAACACTGGTGCAGCTGGTAGTGCTGCTGTTGTCACACAGAGTGATGGCTCTCATAAAGAAATTGGAGCATGCATCAATAACTGGGCCTCTACCCTTCAAACAGAACTGTTTGCCATACTCCTTGCACTCAAATGTGTCCATGTATCTAAGGTTGACACTTTAATTGTAACTGATTCTCTGTCATCCATAAATGCTCTCAACTCATTAAGTCTAAATTGTGGCATGCTTGTGTCAGAAGCCAGACACAGGTATGGTAAGATTGTGGACAGTGGAGTCAGAGTGCACATGCTGTGGATTCCATCTCACATTGGTCTTCAGATGCATGATAGAACTGATAAATTGGCTAAGCTGTATGCTTTCAAAGAGGGGGTAGATTACAATCTTGGGTTGTCATTTAGCAGTTTGAGAACAATAATACGAAAAGAACTTCAAATGAACTTTATTGACTGAAGACTTAGGGAGATTGACACCAGTGAGTCCATCTATCATCATTCCATCATGCAGGAGGAGCCACATGTCTATGGTGCATCCAACAAGATAAGCAGACTCTTGGATGTCACTACCGCCCGGCTCCGGCTGGGTTACAAGTATCTTTGGCAGGTTAAATCACCACCACCAGATGTAGACCAAACGAAATGTAAACTTTGCCAGATGGATTATTGTCACACCCTGCGTCATTATGTACTGGAGTGTGATCAAATTAATGAATTTAGAAACAACTCACTCAGAAATGTTCAAGAAATGGCAAAGTATTTTATCCACAGTGGTATATTGCAGACCATTCTGGAGAAATACCCTGACTTTGCTAGCTGTAAATAAAGCATTACCACATATGTGCATGTGTGTGTGTGTGTGTGTGTGTGTGTGTGTGTGTGTGTGTGTGTGTGTGTGTGTGTGTGTGTGTGTGTTGTGTGTGTGTGTGAGTAGTGTGTGTGTGTGTGTGTGTGTGTGTGTGTGTGTGTGTGTGTGTGTGTGTGTGTGTGTGTGTGTGTGTGTGTGTGTGTGTGTGTGTGTGTGTGTGTGTGTGAGGGTGTGTGTGTGTGTGTGTACTCACCTATTTGTACTCACCTATTTGTGGTTGCAGGGGTCGAGTCCTAGCTCCTGGCCCCGCCTCTTCACCGGTTGCTACTAGGCCCTCTCTCTCCCCGCTCCATGAGCTTTATCAAACCTCGTCTTAAAACTGTGTATGGTTCCTGCCTCCACTACGTCATTTTCTAGGCTATTCCACTGCCTTACAACTCTATGACTGAAGAAATACTTCCTACTATCTCTTGATCATTTGTGTCTTCAAAATTCCAATTTTGGCCTTTGTTTCTGTGTC
>NW_026509621.1:0-14818 GCF_026875155.1 Cherax quadricarinatus | reverse complement strand
TGAAAGGGCGAAGGGGGCTGAAGGGGGCTGATACCCCCCCCCCTGGAAAAAATTTCTCCACATAAAATAAGGAAACCCTTCAAAAACATGAGGTATCCCCCCCGAACATAAGGAATCCTCAAAAAACATGGGGTTCCCTTCACAAACATAAGGTACCCTTCAGAACATGAATCCCTTCCGAAACATAAGGTTCCCTTCAGAAACATGAGGAATCCCCTTTTTCATAAACATGGTATCCCTTCACGAAATAAGGTATCCCTTCAGAAACATAGGTCCCCCTTTCACAAACAAAAGATACCCCTTCATAAAACATGAGGTACCCTTCATGAAAAATGGGGTATCCCTTCACGAAACATAAGGTATCCCTTCATAAACATGAGTATCCCTTTCATAAACATGAGGTATCCCTTCACGAAACATAAGGTACCCCTTCATGAAACAAAAGGTATCCCTTCATAAACATGAGTATCCCTTCACGAAACATGGGGTATCCTTCATGAAACATGAGGATCCCTTCATGAAACGAGGTATCCCTTCACGAAACATAAGTCCCTTCAGAAACTGGGGATCCCTTCAGGAAAACATGAGGTATCCCTTCACGAAACATAAGGTATCCCTTCATGAAACAATTACCCCTTCAATGAAACATGAGGTATCCCTTCACGAAACATAAGGAAATCCCTTCATGAAACAAAGGTATCCCTTCATGAAACATGGGGGTATCCCTTCACGAAACATAAGGTATCCCTTCATGAAACATGAGGTATCCCTTCATGAAACATGAGGTATCCCTTCACGAAACATAAGGTATCCCTTCATGAAACATAAGGTATCCCTTCATGAAACATGAGGTATCCCTTCACGAAACATAAGGTATCCTTCGGGAAACATGGGGTATCCCTTCATGAAACATGAGGTACCCCCTTCCATGAAAAATGAGGTATCCCTTCATGAAACATAAGGTATCCCTTCATGAAACATGAGGTATCCCTTCATGAAACATAAGGTATCCCTTCATGAAACATGAGGTATCCCTTCATGAAACATGAGGTATCCCTTTCAAAAACCCAAAGGTATCCCTTCATGAAACATAAGGTATCCCTTCACGAAAGATGAGGTATCCCTTCATGAAACATAAGGTATCCCTTCATGAAACATGAGGTATCCCTTCACGAAACATAAGGTATCCCTTCATGAAACATGAGGTATCCCTTCATGAAACATGAGGTATCCCTTCATGAAACATAAGGTATCCCTTCATGAAACATGAGGTATCCCTTCATGAAACAAAAGGGTATCCCTTCATGAAACATGAGTACCCCTTTCATGAAACATGAGGTATCCCTAAATGAAACATAAGGTAACCCTTCATGAAACATGAGGTATCCCTTCCATGAAACATAAGGTTCCCTCATGAAACATGAGGTATCCCTTCATGAAACATAAGGTATCCCTTCATGAAACATGAGGTATCCCTTCATGAAACATAAGGTATCCCTTCATGAAACATGAGGTATCCCTTCATGAAACATGAGGTATCCCTTCACGAAACATAAGGTATCCCTTCATGAAACATAAGGTATCCCTTCATGAAACATAAGGTATCCCTTCACGAAACATAAGGTATCCCTTCATGAAACATAAGGTATCCCTTCATGAAACAGAGGTATCCCTTCAGAAACATGAGGTACCCCTTTCCACGAAACATAAGGTATCCCTTCATGAAACAGAGGTATCCCTTCATGAAACATGAGGTATCCCTCACGAAACATAAGGTATCCCTTCATGAAACATGAGGAACCCTTCATGAAACTTGAGGTATCCCTTCATGAAACATGAGGTATCCCTTCATGAAACATGAGGTACCCCCTTCACAAAAACCATAAGGTATCCCTTCATGAAACATGAGTATCCCTTCAGAAACATGAGGGTATCCCTTCACGAAACATAAGGTATCCCTTCATGAAACATAAGGTATCCCTTCATGAAACATAAGGTATCCCTTCACGAAACATAAGGTATCCCTTCATGAAACATAAGGTATCCCTTCATGAAACATGAGGTATCCCTTCATGAAACATGAGGTAACCCCTTCATGAAACATGAGGTATCCCTTCACGAAACTAAGGATCCCTTCATGAAACATGAGGTACCATTCATGAAACATAAAGGTATCCCTTCATGAAACATGAGGTATCCCTTCATGAAACATGAGGTATCCCTTCATGAAACATAAGGTATCCCTTCATGAAACATAAGGTATCCCTTCATGAAACATAAGGTATCCCTTCATAAAAACCCATAAGGTATCCCTTCATGAAACATGAGGTATCCCTTCACGAAACATAAGGTATCCCTTCATGAAACATGAGGTATCCCTTCATGAAACATAAGGTATCCCTTCATGAAACATGAGGTATCCCTTCATGAAACATGAGGTATCCCTTCATGAAACATAAGGTATCAATTATGAAACATGAAAAAATAATTAGGTCGTTAATTTTTTTACACATAATTGCAACATAATTGCAACATAATTGCAAGATAAGTGCAAGATAAGTGCAAGATAAGTGCAAGATAAGTGCAAGATAAGTGCAAGATAAGTGCAACATAAGTGCAAGATAAGTGCAAGATAAGTGCAAGATAAGTGCAACATAAGTGCAAGATAAGTGCAACATAAGTGCAAGATAAGTGCAACATAAGGGCAAGATAAGTGCAAGATAAGTGCAAGATAAGTGCAAGATAAGTGCAACATAAGTGCAAGATAAGTGCAAGATAAGTGCAAGATAAGTGCAAGATAAGTGCAAGATAAGTGCAAGATAAGTGCAAGATAAGTACAAGATAAGTGCAAGATAAGTGCAAGATAAGTGCAACACAAGTGCAAGATAAGTGCAAGATAAGTGCAAGATAAGTGCAACATAAGTGCAACATAAGTGCAACATAAGTGCAAGATAAGTGCAACGTAAGTGCAAGATAAGTGCAACATAAGTGCAACATAAGTGCAACATAAGTGCAAGATAAGTGCAACATAAGTGCAAGATAAGTGCAACATGCTCTAGGGATTCGTTTTGTGGATCATTTTGGTTTGGCCCGCAAAAAAAAAAAAATGGGCAAATCGAAAAATCTTATGAGATTTTAAAAAGTGCCAAGAATAGCACCAAGAGTTTAAAATGAATGAGACAATAAATTAAGCAGTGTAATATGTTATTTTAAGCCACGAAGATAAACACTTGTGATACAGTACAAGATACTACACCTTTTCTTTTAAGAAGTAGTTGGGGTTAATTCATGACTATAATCCTGGCTCACTGACAAACTTGTCAATACAGGAGTAAAAGGCTGGTAGATGAGACATATAGGCAACATTTGAGGTTGTCAGTCCCTCAGACTGAGGGACTGACAACCTCAAATCTACGACTTCAAGGGTGATGGACTGATAACATCGTTTTCAAATCTCTACTGTTCCTGCCTACTTTCTGTACTCGACTGAAGAAGCCTACTGTGTAGGCGAAACGTTTCGGAATAAAGTTGCCTAAATGTTGCCTATGTGTCTTATCTACCAACCTGTCCGTATTGTATATCATTTGATAATCACTCAGGAATAAAAGGCATTAGGTAAATGTGGTTAAAATACTTGGCTTGGTGGCTGAAGCTCCCACTTCACACACGGAGGTCCGGTTCGTTTCCCGGCGGGTGGAAACATTTCGACCCTTTTTCCTTACACCTTTTTGTCCTGATCACCTAACAGTAAATAGGTACCTGGGGGGTTGTCGACTGGTGTGGGTCGCATCCTGGGGACAAGATTGACGACCACAATGGAAGAAGTTAGACAGTCCTCGATGAGCACTACTTTTTGGTTACCCGGGGTGACTAACCCTCCAGGGTTAAAAATCCGAAGAAATTCTTATTTTTATCTTTTATCTTATGAAAAATTCGGTTTCAGATGAGCGGGTATATAAAGCGAATCTGCTCAGCAACTGCGATTATTACAATGAGTGTTTTAATTAGTAAGATTTGTTATGTCTTTTTTTAAGGCTCATATGTAATTAGCATAATTTCAAGATTTTTTATGCGTTTTTAAAATTTATGATGTCCCAGGTGTAGTAGGTAGATCCTATTTAGGGCAGAACAATGAACTAGGAGCAGTGAACTAGGAGCAGTGAACTAGGAGCAGTGAACTAGGAGCAGTGAAGTAGGAGCAGTGTACTAGGAACAGTGAAGTAGAGTACTGAACTAGGAGCACTGAACTAGGAGCAGTGAACTAGGAGCAGTGAACTAGTAGTGAACTAGGAGCAGTGAACTAGGAGCAGTGAACTAGGAGCAGTGAACTAGGAGCAGTGAACTAGGAGCAGTGAACTAGGAGCAGTGAAGTAGGAGCAGTGAACTAGGAGCACTGAACTAGGAGCAGTGAACTAGGAGCACTGAACTAGGAGCAGTGAACTAGGAGCACTGAACTAGGAGCACCTCTCCGTTAGGTACCTAAGGACATGTCTTCAAGAGCGTAGTGCCAGTCAGCTTACAATATATTCCTGCACTTCTACCGATCATAAAATAATGGAAATGAGGTGAGAGCTGGTGTCTGTGATGTAATATAACTTGCTATGTATCAGCATGTGTAAATTTGAATTATATAATAATTATGTGTTAAAATGTGATGCTGATTTGACCCTTCGAGAAATTTCGAGTGAGGGGGGGAGGGGAGAGGCAGAACAGCCGGAGAGTGACGCCGCGGAGGGACGCAATTTGTAATTTGAGATTTTCATTCCTTAATGTTGTCGTTCAGTTATTATTGAGATTATTAGTTTTATTTCCAGAATCACTGAAATGAGCAACTTCGTCATTCTTTTTTTGTACCTATTTTTTTTTCAGACTAGGCAGTGTAATTCCTTAACACGTTATGGTTCTTGTGTAGCTTAGTGCTGTTTGAGGCACCGGCGACTGATGGTTCGAAACTTTAAACTGTCTGGGAATCTGCAAAGCGATAAGCTTTGCAGATTCCCAGACAGTCCTTCTATTATTATTATTATCAAATCAAAGCGCTAAACCTACTAGGGTCATAAAGCATCAGCCCTTCTAGATACACAAACTAGTCTACGTAATTGTGGTTCATTGTATCACTTATGATGGTACAGGTTAGCATCTGAGGAGGGCTAGTAACCTCTCGTTCACTTCATCTGTCAGGAAATAATGATTTTGCGGCTGATGGATCAATTGTTTTTGTATTCCTAAGAGATTGTGACCTCTTTTTTGCCATTGATCCGTATAATAATTATTAGAGTTACTCATATAATGTCATTGATTAATATTTTTCTGTATCTAGATTTAGTTCTTTAATTGTTATGAGTAAGATTAGATTTACAAGAGTAACGGGAAAAACAATAAAAAACATTGATGGGAAAAAAAAGTTTGTCTGGGGGTCCCACAAGGATCAGTACTGTCACTGATTTTCTTTCCCTCTTTTTTTACAGAGTTTTACAAGGTCAGGTTAAGGCTCCTAACTTTATTTAAGAGCTGTTACTTACATCAGCTCATTTGAATGCCTTTTCATTGTTATGAGACATACAAATAGGGAACAAGATGAAGTTGAAGACATCTGTAGGCCAGAGATTTAATTTGGCCAACTGACTTGATTTCGTTGATGTCATTACGTTGCACGAACTTGTTCCAGACTTATGTCCTCCCAGGAATAAATGGTCCTCTCTCTCTCTCTCTCTCTCTCTCTCTCCTCTCCTCATCTCATCTCTCTTCTCTCTCCCTCTCATCTCTCTCTCTCTCTTCTCGCTCGCCTCGCTCGCCGCAATATGTTGACAGTGTCCAAACTTCATCACAAAGGAGAGTAACCTTAGCGTTATATACACTTCCCCAGCTGAGTGTCCACTCAGGCGGAGCTTCTGGGGTGGTCACTGTTCACTACTTCTCTAACACCTACCTGACCTGGGATGATAGCAACGACTGGTGTCAAGACAACCTGGCCAGCACCTCATATCTATCGAAAGCGAGGAGGAAAACTCCTTTGTTCTGGTGAGTATGGGATAGTGAATTGAAGAGTGAGAAGTAACTTAAGAAACAGTGAGTAGTGTGAGGCAGTAACTTACTAACAGTAAGTAGTATGAGGCAGTAACTTACTAACAGTGAGTAGTGTGAGGCAGTAACTTACTAACAGTGAGTAGTGTGAGGCAGTAACTTACTAACAGTAAGTAGTATGAGGCAGTAACTTACTAACAGTAAGTAGTATGAGGCAGTAACTTACTAACAGTAAGTAGTATGAGGCAGTAACTTACTAACAGTAAGTAGTATGAGGCAGTAACTTACTAACAGTAAGTAGTATGAGGCAGTAACTTACTAACAGTGAGTAGTGTGAGGCGGTAACTTACTAACAGTGAGTAGTGTGAGGCAGTAACTTACTAACAGTGAGTAGTGTGAGGCAGTAACTTACTAACAGTGAGTAGTGTGAGGCAGTAAATTACTAACAGTAAGTAGTATGAGGCAGTAACTTACTAACAGTAAGTAGTATGAGGCAGTAACTTACTAACAGTAAGTAGTATGAGGCAGTAACTTACTAACAGTAAGTAGTATGAGGCATAACTTACAAACAGTAAGTAGTATGAGGCAGTAACTTACTAACAGTAAGTAGTATGAGGCAGTAACTTACTAACATAAGTAGTATGAGGCAGTAACTACTAACAGTAAGTAGTATGAGGCAGTAACTTACTAACAGTAAGTAGTATGAGGCAGTAACTTACTAACAGTAAGTAGTATGAGGCAGTAACTTACTAACAGTAAGTAGTATGAGTCAGTAACTTACTAACAGTGAGTAGTGTGAGGCAGTAACTTACTAACAGTAAGTAGTATGAGGCAGTAAACTTACTAACAGTAAGTAGTATGAGGCAGTAACTACTAACAGTAAGTAGTATGAGGCAGTAACTTACTAACAGTGAGTAGTGTAAGGCAGTAACTTACTAACAGTAAGTAGGAAGAGGCAGTAACTTACTAACAGTAAGTAGTATGAGGCAGTAACTTACTAACAGTAAGTAGTATGAGGCAGTAACTTACTAACAGTAAGTAGTATGAGGCAGTAACTTACTAACAGTAAGTAGTATGAGGCAGTAACTTACTAACAGTAAGTAGTATGAGGCAGTAACTTACTAACAGTAAGTAGTGTGAGCAGTAACTTACTAACAGTAAGTAGTATGAGGCAGTAACTTACTAACAGTAAGTAGATGAGGCAGTAACTTACTAACAGTAAGTAGTATGAGGCAATAACTTACTAACAGTAAGTAGTATGAGGCAGTAACTTACTAACAGTAAGTAGTATGAGGCAGTAACTTACTAACAGTAAGTAGTATGAGGCAGTAACTTACTAACAGTAAGTAGTATGAGGCAGTAACTTACTAACAGTAAGTAGTATGAGGCAGTAACTTACTAACAGTAAGTAGTATGAGGCAGTAAACTTACTAACAGTAAGTAGTAATGAGGCAGTAACTTACTAACAGTAAGTATATGAGGCAGTAACTTACTAACATAAGTAGTATGAGGCAGTAACTTACTAACAGTAAGTAGTATGAGGCAGTAACTTACTAACAGTAAGTAGTATGAGGCAGTAACTTACTAACAGTAAGTAGTATGAGGCAGTAACTTACTAACAGTAAGTAGTATGAGGCAGTAACTTACTAGCAGTAAGTAGTATGAGGCAGTAACTTACTAACAGTAAGTAGTATGAGGCAGTAACTTACTAACAGTAAGATAGTATGAGCAGTAACTTACTAACAGTAAGTAGTATGAGGCAGTAACTTACTAACAGTAAGTAGTATGAGGCAGTAACTTACTAACAGTAAGTAGTATGAGGCAGTAACTTACTAACAGTAAGTAGTATGAGGCAGTAACTTACTAACAGTAAGTAGTATGAGGCAGTAACTTACTAACATAAGTAGTAATGAGGCAGTAACTTACTAACAGTAAGTAGTATGAGGCAGTAACTACTAACAGTAAGTAGTATGAGGCAGTAACTTACAAACAGTAAGTAGTATGAGGCAGTAACTTACTAACAGTAATAGTATGAGGCAGTAACTTACTAACAGTAAGTAGTATGAGGCAGTAACTTACTAACAGTAAGTAGTGTGAGGCAGTAACTTACTAACATAAGTAGTATGAGGCAGTAACTTACTAACAGTAAGTAGTTATGAGGCAGTAACTTACTAACAGTAAGTAGTATGAGGCAATAACTTACTAACAGTAAGTAGTATGAGGCAGTAACTTACTACACAGTAAGTAGTATGAGGCAGTAACTTACTAACAGTAAGTAGTATGAGGCAGTAACTACTAACAGTAAGTAGTATGAGGCAGAAACTTACTAACAGTAAGTAGTATGAGGCGTAACTTACTAACAGTAAGTAGTATGAGGCAGTAACTTACTAACAGTAAGTAGTGTGAGGCAGTAACTTACTAACAGTGAGTAGTGTGAGGCAGTAACTTACTAACAGTAAGTAGTATGAGGCAGTAACTTACTAACAGTAAGTAGTATGAGGCAGTAACTTACTAGTGTGCAGTTTGTGGGTCAATAAGAGAAGTATAAACCAGCTAGACATGTATTTGTGTTTCATTTGCTGTTTCTATGTTTATTCAGTGCTTATAATGTTAAGTTTATAATTACTACTTAAAGTAATATACATTTATCGTCTATAATTGCGATAGCGTCTATAACTTTGGTTGTAATATATTTTTTCTATATTTACCATTATTATTTTCTAGCTGGATAGGTTTGTTTATGCAAATTGCATATGCAAATTGTTTGAGAGGTTGACGGAGCTGTGGAAGCGCTGTTGCCTAATAATTGGTCGCATAGTAATTGATTTACATGGCTTAATTCTTGGTAAAATGTTAATGGGGGCCTTCCTTTACCTGCCATCTGCCTGCCCTCCATCAGACCAGTAGTAATCTAACACCCGCGTCAGGAAACACTTGTCCTGTTTCCTGATGAACAGTACCTAACCTAACCTGTTGGTCTGTTGGTGTCGCTGCTGACGGGGGAAAACGACACAAGCCTTTTCGTGTCTCAGTTAACATTACATCGCACACATACACCTTTCTTACAATGTCATTTTTCCAGATTCCAATGTTTGCATTGTCTTATATCTGCAATTTATGCTCTTGCTGTTTAAGACACATGTGCAACAGTTGGGTATCTGTTTTGTCGGAACGTTTCGCCCACAATAAAGTTACCCAACTGTTACACATGTGTCTGAATCATCAACTTGTCGGTGTTTCATACCATTTTCAACATAACTTATGCCCTTTTTGTGAACTGTGTCGTTATATTTGGACACTGTTAACAGCAGTTACGAGGATGGGGCTTCGCTGTGAATTTCATTCGGAGTATCCATAAAGCCTGACCCATCGGGCTCCAGGAGTAGGTAGAAAGACTCTCGAAACCCATCAAAGGTATATACTATAATTATCCATCTTCATAACTATATCAACCCTGAGTTAAGTGTAAATTAACTAATTTTTATTTTGGGACAAACGCTGTGGAGCGACTAGACTTGATCTTGTGAAACATGTGTTTATGTAAACATAACACCTGGAGCACCTGGAGCACCTGGAGCACCTGGAGCACCTGGAGCATGGAAAGTATTTTGGAATTCACTCTAACTCGTTCTTGTTCTGCTCAGGTTATTGTGCGAAATAGTTGTGGATTGTTCCATCCAGGGTGTTGTGTTTCAGTTCGTGAATTGTTCCATCCAGGGTGTTGTGTTTCATTTCGTGAATTGTTCCATCCTCAGAATTGTGACTTATTTGTTCTTTGTCTCATATACTAACATGAAAATGCTCTTCTCGTAAGTTTTCACATTGATAAATATCATTATCATTACTGAAAACATTAATAAAGAAAAGAGTACAGCAGAGAAAACTTTAGCTGCGATAAAAATTTCTCTTTATCAAGTCAATAGACTTGATAAAACGAAACTGTAGCAGTGAAAGCTTACCCGGTAACTCTTGTTATTCTTTTCTTTCCCCACCACCTGCAGGGGAGGTGCAGCAGGGAGGAATGGAGGTGTGGTTGGGGATGATGATGGGAGAGTTTGGTACGTGGAGTTGGGTGGATGGATCACCCATGAATTATACCCACTGGGTAGGTGACCACCCGCCTACTAATACCGACTCTAACACCTGTGTCAAGGTGAGTTACCTCCTGCGCTTGTCATTCTTGCTGTTATTGTGGATTGTTATTGTTGTGATTGTTATGGTTGAGGGGTTGTTATGGTTATGGATATTATGGTTGTTTTTGCTGTTATTCTTCCTGGTGCCTCAACTGGCAACAATACTTAGTAATCCTGGCATTACTTGCAAATTTAAGCATAGTCCTAGGTGATCCTTGTTACATACGTCAGTAATATAACAACTACTAATAAGGTGTCAGCTACAGTGATGATCATCACTTCTTCACAGGTTGATGTTATAATGTAGAGTGACTTAATGGAGTGAGACTCATTATTCTCAACAGATGGTAGTAAACAACTCAGACTCTGACGGTCGATGGGGTGCACAGTCGTGCCGCAGCATCCTGCACTACGTCTGCAAGATGCCACTCAGTAAGTTATCCTCCCTACTCCTCACGAGGATAAATGAACATACTCATTACACCGTGACGAGAAACATTCACTTAAAATATACCCAAAGTGGTCAGGCCTCTTAATTCAGTTTTTTGACCTGTCTATCTTACCTATGCACAGCCATGATCACTGGGCTAACCTAACCACTCCCTTCCATTCTTATTTTTGTCAGTGCTTGCCGAAAAGAACCTTGCACAATACACTGCCCTTATTGATAATGTGTCTTCATTTTTCCTCGCTTCCGCAGTCCCTCTCCTCACTCTTATTGACAAATACAAATGCTGTTTGAGTTGGAGGTGCCTAATAACCTCTAACAGAGGTACCTTACGTAATTATTAGCTTAATCTCAGAGCTACAAACAGAACAAATGGCCACAAGGGCCATATGGGAGTTTTACCAGGGTAATGTGATAAAAACCTGACTGACTTGAGAGAGAGAGAGAGAGAGAGAGAGAGAGAAAGAGAGAGAGAGAGAGTGTGGTCAAAAGTGTGGTCAAAGTACCACACTTGGATCCACTTCGAGGACAGCGTGAAACAAGCTTTTATGCCACAAGACGGGCAGAAAGCAGCAACTTCACTCTGGCTGTACCCTTCTCCAGAACATCACTCCATCTGAGATCATACATACCCAGGATGACTCGAGTATGGAACACATTCGTACAGCATAATGATGTCAACGAGATAACGTCAGTTGATCAAATGAAAATGCTGGCCCACAGATGGCTCCAACTTCATCCTGTTCCCTACTTGTATGTCTCATAACAATAAAAATGCTTTCAAATGAGCTGATGTAGGTAACAGCTCTTAGCTTGCCAATAAGTTAGGAATCCTTAACCTGTAAAATAGCTGTCAATAAAGCTAGGGATCCTTAACCTTGTCAAACCCTGTGTAAAAAAAAAAAAAAAAAAAAAAAAAAAAAAAAAAAAAAAAAAAAAAAAAAAAAAAAAAAAAAAAAAAAAAAAAAAGAGAGAGAGAGAAGACAGAGAGAGAGAGAGAGAGAGAGAGAGAGGATGAGAGAGAGAGAGAGAGAAGAGAGAGAGAGAGAGAGAGAGAGAGATGAGGAGAGAGAGAAAAGGCTGGTTGAAATCTAGTGCTTCCGATGGAGAATAGTACCAGGGACTCTTGGCAAAATTGCAAGCAATAAGAGTCGGAGGGGGGGGGGGAGAAACGCCACCATATGCTCACAAATTTTAGGACTTTAAAAAAAACTATATTCTTCTCAACCATATTTGTATGTTTATCTTAAAAATACATACGTGCTAAAATTGGTTCGTTACTGCTATTAAAGTTTTGACGATGTGGATGATTTACGTCACGTGAGGGAACAAGTATGTAAACTTTAAGACATCTAGTATGCAGACTTTAAAGGATCTAGTTATGCAGACTTTAAAGGATCTAGTATGCAGACTTTAAGGTATCTAGTATGCAGACTTTAAGGTATCTAGTATGCAGACTTTAAGACATCTAGTATGCAGACTTTAAAGGATCTAGTATGCAGACTTTAAGGTATCTAGTATGCAGACTTTAAGGTATCTAGTATGCAGACTTTAAGGTATCTAGTATGCAGACTTTAAGGGATCTAGTATGCAGACTTTAAGGGATCTAGTATGCAGACTTTAAGAGATCTAGTATGCAGACTTTAAAGGATCTAGTATGCAGACTCTAAGGGGTCTAGTATGCAGACTTTAAGGTATCTAGTATGCAGACTTTAAGGGATCTAGTATGCAGACTTTAAGGTATCTAGTATGCAGACTTTAAGGTATCTAGTATGCAGAATTTAAGGGATCTAGTATGCAGACTTTAAGGTATCTAGTATGCAGACTTTAAGGGATTTAGTATGCAGACTTTAAGGTATCTAGTATGCAGACTTTAAGGTATCTAGTATGCAGACTTTAAGGGATCTAGTATGCAGACTTTAAGGGATCTAGTATGCAGACTTTAAGGGATCTAGTATGCAGACTTTAAGGTATCTAGTATGCATACTTTAAGGTATCTAGTATGCAGACTTTAAGGGATCTAGTATGCAGACTTTAAGGTATCTAGCATGCAGACTTTAAGGGATCTGGTATGCAGACTTTAAGGGATCTAGTATGCAGACTTTAAGGGATCTAGTATGCAGACTTTAAGGTATCTAGTATGCAGACTTTAAGGGATCTAGTATGCAAACTTAAAGGGATCTAGTATGCAGACTCTAAGGGGTCTAGTATGCAGACTTTAAGGGATCTAGTATGCAGACTTTAAGGGATCTAGTATGCAGACTTTAATGTATCTAGTATACAGACTTTAAGGTATCTAGTATGCAGACTTTAAGGGATATAGTATGCAGACTTTAAGGGATCTAGTAAGCAGACTTTAAGGGAACTAGTATGCAGACTTTAAGATATCTAGTATGCAGACTTTAAAGGATCTAGTATGCAGACTCTAAGGGGTCTAGTATGCAGACTTTAAGGTATCTAGTATGCAGACTTTAAGGGATCTAGTATGCAGACTTTAAGGTATCTAGTATGCAGACTTTAAGGTATCTAGTATGCAGACTTTAAGGGATCTAGTATGCAGACTTTAAGGGATCTAGTATGCAGACTTTAAGGGATCTAGTAATGCAGACTTAAGGTATCTAGTATGCAGACTTTAAGGTATCTAGTATGCAGACTTTAAGGGATCTAGTATGCAGACTTTAAGTTATCTAGCATGCAGACTTTAAGGTATCTAGTATGCAGACTTTAAGGGATCTAGTATGCAGACTTTAAGGTATCTAGTATGCAGACTTTAAGGAATCTAGTATGCAGACTTTAAGGGATCTAGTATGCAGACTTTAAGGAATCTAGTATGCAGACTTTAAGGGATCTAGTATGCAGACTTTAAGGGATCTAGTATGCAGACTTTAAGGGATCTAGTATGCAGACTTTAAGGATCTAGTATGCAGACTTTAAGGGATCTAGTGTGCAGACTTTAAGTGATCTAGTGTGCAGACTTTAAGGGATCTAGTATGCAGACTTTAAGGGATCTAGTATGCAGACTTTAAGGAATCTAGTATGCAGACTTTAAAGGATTTAGTATACAGACTTTAAAGGAACAAGTATATATATTGAAACGTTAGTTGGGAGGAATAAATCGTTTTTCATTCAAAAACAGTTTACACACTTGACAAAAGGTATAACAATTTTTGCGTCCTGGTCAAGGACCTGGTCAAGGAACTGGTCAAGGACGTGGCCGAGGAGGCATTGACCCCCGTGACAACGTCCAGGTAGCCTACCCATCGTTTTACTCATGTAACAACAATTTAGCTGTTTCATACACACATCAGTAATGCAGCTTCTTTATTTAGTTCGTAGTCTCAAATAATTATATTTCACCCGAGGTAATATAACGTAACTATTGCAATATTCTGGTCAGGAATTTTCTCGAACTATTTAGAGAGAAAAGCAACGTTGTTACACATTATTGTATATAAAGCAACGTTACTGTGTATCAGTGTATCTTAATTAACACTTCACACATAACCGAAATTTGGAGAGGAAAGTATAAGCACAATTTAAGCCAGTCCTGGACTCGAAATATTCTATAAATTTGCTTCCCCAAATTGTGGATTAGCTGTGAATTATTCTTTTTTTTAAAACAATGAATTATATCTTATTCTAATTGATTTTTTTATTAATAATAAGTTTTCCACAGCATTGAGAAATGATCAGTTAATCATTTAATAATAGTTTGGGTGATACATGACAGAAACTTGTCCAGAGGAATCCACATACTCTGAGAGAGATGTTACACCCGAGCCAGCAGGAGGACACATGGAGCAACTCCGCACGCAGGTGTAAACAATGGACGAGCAGCCGACCTCGTCAGATCCACTCAGTGAGGAAAACACTTTCTTTGGTGGTGAGTGATGAGTAACAACAGAGAACAATCTCTGGGTTATAAAGAACATTTCATACTTCGTTAAACGAAACAATATATAAAAATGAGCGTGTATGAGAGCTTCGAGATCGATCCTTCGTTGATATGTGTAATTCAATAACAACATAACAAAAGGCCTAAATAATGGCAAGGAGCCAAGAAGAGCAGAAAGTTTATCAGTGGTAGAAACTCTTAGTAATGGAGCAAAAAAGTAAGGGTAGATCACATGAGTCATTGTAATTTTATGGGACAATATTGAAAAAGATTTTAAAAAAAGAGAATTTTAACCCCAAAAATGGACAATAGAAAAAA
>NW_026509620.1:0-40489 GCF_026875155.1 Cherax quadricarinatus | reverse complement strand
CTTCCGGTATATACTGTTTGAATGAAGTTCCTTGAACAAAATCAAAGACTCGTCAATTACAAGATTCTTGAATGGATAAAAGTATATCCGAACTTTTGTTTGAGATACATGAAAACATTTCTAATCTTGTATACCTGTCACTTCTGTCAGGCCTGATTTTGTCAGAGAAGTGAAACATACGTAAGAGTAAGATAAAACCTGTTCACTGGATTATTTCACTGAAGGATGGGGTACAAATTAGCCGATCTGTGGACCAGTATGCTTTTATATTATGCTTATAGACGTGAGGCATAAGCATTATTGTTGCAAAAAGCAAATACATTTCTGCAACGTCGTCTCTTTCCACCTTGTAGTCTTGACTGTGGTGATAAGATCGTATTTGCCATGGTGTACTGAAAATACTTATTACTTTCCCCTGACAATAGTTTCCATCAATGGCTGGTCAAAGAATAATTCAAAGAATTCCAGTTCTTTGGGCCGTGGTTCCAAGGGGACAGGTAGGTAAATTCCACTTTGCGGTCATCAAAGTGGTGAGGGCTGGGAAACAAAATTGGAATTTTGCTGCCAATCCCAGATACGGTTTGCTGGTGGATACTGGACATCATAGGCTGGTTGTACGGGTGGTTGTGGCGGGCTGGGTGGGTGACGCTCCGCTTTGTCCTTGAACTGACGAGTCAGCAGCGTGGGTTCCCGCGTGGCACAGCGAGTTCCGCAGGGCGGTGCCACTACCACCCACCAGCCCCACTAACACCATCCACTGATGTCTGTGGCCCATCCAGGCCAAGTGTAGCCCACATCCCTCACTATCACTACCTAAAACGGGTGTAGGGCCCGGGATGTACTCCGGGTGTCTACGGGATGTACTCCGTCCCCTGGGCATAGCATAGGGTACACTCCCCGAGAGCAGGCGGCGGCGCACATACCGACGCTTCACTGGTGAATATGTTTCCTCACTATTCACTACTCGAATGATCGTCGAGCGCAAATAAATCACAATCCACGTCAGAATCATCGTCATTACTGAAGTCAGAGGCCAGGCCACGGGAAAATATTAGTTTTTCTCTTACGTTTTAGGAAAACCGACCGTGAGTCACGAGTGCCCACACCAGAGGTAGAAGGTCGAGGATCGTCGGGGTTTTCTGCACTATTATCGATATCCTGGTCATTATTTTCGGTCACTAACTCATCAAAGCCGTAGAATTCGTCTTCATTTCCACTTCCATCAGTGTCAGAACTATCAGACAGGAAGAGGAGAGTCCCAATTTTCCGGGGAGTGAGAGCTGACTTGCGACGAGACATGGTGAACAAGGGTGACTGAGCCGGCGTTCCCACAATGCTATGCAGGCGCCTAGATTTTTTGTTTACGGCGCACACCCATTCTCTCATATGTAGGCCTATGAGCGCTTTCGCGCTAAATTTGACGGCGCTAGAATTTTGGCGTAGATCTACGGTTTGGACACTCACCGACCAGCCGTAGATCTACGGGACGGACCCTGAAAGGGTTAAAATGAACAAACATGAAATAAACTCATCCTAATAGTATAATAAGTTCTCAGATAGAGTTATCAGTATCCGCATAATTCTTTTTTCCTCTACAAACCTGACATGTTTTTATTTTTTTATTAAATGTGATTTTCAAGTTGGATTAACTAAGCAGCAAAGCAACACAATTATAACTGTGTAAACCAGTTCCTCCATTCACCTATTAACTTACACCTGTTTTTATTTTGCACATCCCATAATTCACATTTAAAATGACTGAAACAGTCTAAGGTTATGGTTACTCATAAAAACTTTGAGGTATCTGTGGAGACAAAGAATGTTATCCACAGAGGCAAAAAAGGGTACCAACACTCTTATATGGGTGTGAAGCATGGGTTGTGAATGCTGTAGCAAGGAGGAGGCTGGACACAGTGGAGATGTTGTGTCTAAAGGCAATGTGGCATAAGTATTATGCAATGAATATGTTGTGTGGAATTCAGGAGGAGGTGTCAAGTTACTAAAAGTGTTATTCAGAGGGCTGAGGGGTTGTTGAGGTGGTTTGGTCATTTAGAGAGAACATGACTAATGAACAGAGGAAATGTTATTTTAGTGCCAGTAATGTCTTTCTTGTTTATTCTGGACCCTATTTGGAAATTGGCATCTTTTGAAATTTGGGTGAAATTGGCAAAATTGCTAAATTCTGACCACTTTATTGGATAGTTGAAATCTGTAAATGGGTTGTTTATTGTACTCATTCGATAGAAAAAATGGAGTTCTAGCGAAATAGTTATGATTTTTGTCGACTAGTACATTGGAATTGGCCAAAAATAGGGCTCAAAGTGAGCAAAATCGCCGATGCATAAACATCGTCAAGACTGCTAACTTCGCGAGAGCATAATTCCATAAGTTTTCCATCAAACTTCATACTTTTGGTGTCATTATGATCGGGAAAAGATTCTCTATCTTTTCATAAGAAAAAATAATTTTTTTTTGAAAATTTGTCGACCTTGAGAACAAGTCTGGGAGAGGGCCTGTCGACCCTGAAAGGGTTAAGTCAATTTTTCAAGAATAAATATTCAACGTACAGTGGTCCCTCATTTATCGTCGTTAATCCGTTCCTGGAAGTGCGACGATTATCAAAAAAGACGATTTTCAAATCAATTTTCCCCATAAGAAATAATGTAAATACAATTAATCCGTTCCTAACATCCAGAAGTAATAAAACAAAAATTTTTTTTACATGAAATATAGATTGTAGTACGTAAACAATACAATGGGACATGATGAATGAAACATTAACAGCATAACACTTACCTTTATTGGCGATTCTTCTTAGTGTATGGAAGACTGGAGGAGGAGAGAGATTGGATTAGTTACTGTTTGGAAGGGGAATCCCCTTCCATCAACACCTCAGGTACCAAGTGCTTTTCTGAGGTTACTTCTCTTCTCTGTTTCTTAATGCCACTAGGACCAGCTTGAGAGTCACTGGAGTCCTGTCTCACAAAAAAAGTGCCCAGAGAGCTCAGTTTCTGGCATCTCATTAAAACTTCCCTAAAATGGGTCAAGACTCTGTCACTGTACAAGTTGCCAGTATTATTGGCTTGCAACATCCTTCTCAGGGTGATGTTTCTCCATAAATCTTTCCATCCTACCCCACATTTCACCATGCCTTATCACACTGTGTATGCCACTACGCTTCTTAAATCTCTCAAACCAACCTTTGCTGGCCTTAAATTCACAATTATCAGTATTCGTTGCAGGCAATTTCTTTACCAGATCATCATGCAACTGCCTAGCCTTTTCACAAATAATCGGCATCAAAAGAGTATCTCCTGTTAATTGTTTCTCGTTTATCCACCATAACTTCTCAACATCTTCGAGTACTGGTGATCTCATTTTTGTCAGCATATTTATCCTCTTTGCAACAACAGCTTCCTTGATTTCCTTTTTCTTGGCCACGATGGAAGATATGATTGTACGGGATTTGTTATACATCCTGGCCAGTTCGGCCACACGTACGCCACTTTCATATTGTTCAATGATATTTTTCTTAAATTCAATCGTATTTCTCACTTTCTTTACCAAAGGCTTGACACTAGGAGCTTTCTTTGGAGCCATGGTAGCTTATTTAGCACTTGCAAGCACTAAAATGAATGGAATATTATGAAATATTTCGTATGAACAAGTGAGGGGGACCATCGCTCACTGGTAAACAATGGCACACTGGCTGGGAAGGGAGGCCGAGGCGGCTCAGAGCGTGAGTATGCGTCCCGGACGAAGGATGATTAGCGAGTAAACCGACCATTTGCGAGCCAATGTTTGGACGAGAATAACACAACGATTTCTGAAAAGGACGACTATCGATCCGGACGATTATTGAGGGACCACTGTACCATATATTGTTCAATTTAAAAATTATTTTCCTTCCCTTTAGCTCATAAACTGTCTACACCCATAAATTGAAAGCCCTTTTTTGTATCCACATTCTTGAAAAAAAATGATCTAAAATGGAAGAGAGTCTTTGTCCAAAGGTAATAATACCAAATTTGATGTAATACTTAGGGAATTATGCAGGCACAAAGCTGGCGGTCAGGAAGCACTTGATGCAACACCAATTTCACCACTGTAAGATCTTTTTTAAAGCCTATTCTAGTGCTCCCATTTAGCCTATTCTAGTGCTCTATTGTGCTATTTTCCTGTACTATTCAATGATCCAAAGAAAATGCCCATTGAACCATCAGAACTACCATAATATTAGTACCCAGAATATGGTATTTTGACCAATTTTACATTTAATTTTAACAAATTTCTAATTATAAACAGTCCAAAACAAGCACTATATATAAGCATTCCAGCCACTAAAGCAACATTTCCTCTACCCATTAATAAAATCCACAGCCCTCGCCTATATATCACTTGCCTTCCATTTTGAGTTCATCACACAAAATAAATCGATGTTCTTTTTTCCCTATTTCTCAGCTAATAAACCATAACCAAGAATACTTGGTTATGGATACTGCCATCCTGATTAGGAATTTTCTGTACACTGATGTTTCCAACTCATCCAACTAAACATTATGCTTAACAACACCCTTATTGTTAAACATAATGAGGGAAAATTCCTGGGTCTGCACCTTGATAACAACCTGAAATTCAACACCCATATCCAACACATAACAAAAAAAGGTTTTAAAACAGTTGGCATCCTCAAAGATACGTTGCTATGTAGCACAAACAGCACTACTTACACTATACTATTCACTGATCTATCCATACCTCACCTATGCTATTTGTGCCTGGGGTTCCATAACAAAAATCCATCTAAAACCAATAGTAACACAATAAAAAGCTGCAGTGCAAATGATCACATAATCCAATGCTAGAAAAAACACCCCCCCCCCCACACTTCAAAGACCTAAACCTACTCGCTATACAAAACATTCACTTGTACTATTGTGCAACCTACATATACAGAACAATCAATTCTAATATAAAGCCCAACCTGAAATGCTTTCTTGACAGTTGCAATAGGACTCTCAGACAAAACACTAGGCACAAAAACCTCTATGACATTCCCCGTGTCAGGCTAAATCTTTTCAAAATTTTCTCGTCAACATATTCAATATATATTTACTGTCAATATCTGTATTTATCTAAAATGGTAATCACTCCATTGTGTCCGCCTAAGGTTAATAATCAAAACTGTATGTCTTCTCTGCAAGACTTATTAAAGCCATATAGCACGACCTAATAGAATGCTAAATTATCTGGTATTCATTGTAACTCATCTAATGACCATATGTACTGTTATTGCTTTATTAATCATAAGTAAATTTTAAGTTTGCCTGAAATGCTCTGCAAATAAAGGGGCATTTGGCATGTACACCCAACTATTACATTTCTTTGTACAAATATGTATCATGCCAAAATAAAATTATTTTTTTTTTTTTCCTTTTTTCAACAAGTTGGCCATCTTCCACCGAGGCAGGGTGACCCAATAAGAAAGAAAATCCCCAAAAAGAAAATACTTTCATTATCATTCAACACTTTCACTTCACTCACACATAATCACTGTCTTTGCAGAGGTGCCCAGATACAACAGTTTAGAAGCATATATGTTTAAAGATTTATAACATACCCCTCCAAACTGCCAATATCCCAAATCCCTCCTTTAAAGTGCAGGCATTGTACTTTCCATTTCCAGTATTCAAGTCCTGCTATATAAAAACAAGTGGTTTCCCTGAATCCCTTCACTAAATATTACCCTGCTCACACTTCAACAGCTCATCAGGTCCCAAAAACCATCCGTCTCCATTCACTCCTATCTAATATGCTCACACATGCTTGCTGGAAGTCCAAGCCCCTCACCCATAAAACATCCCTTACCACCTCCCGCCAACCTTTTCTAGGACGACCCCTACCCCGCCTTATTATTATTATTATTATTATTATTATCAAATGTTTTATATTCTTCATGCAGTGGAAAAAGAAGAGCAGTTTTGTGAGGTGTAATTTTATGCTGAGTAACTTCCATTACCAAGCAGTTTATCCAGTATATGAGTTTGGGATACATGACAAGCTGATCTGTTTTGGCCACCTTATTTGCATGGGAAAGAAGCTCTCAAGTTACAGCCCTTTAGCCAGAAGTACAGATAACAGCTTTATTGTCATCTTCCTGTTTGTAATGCAAGATACCAATCCCTTAGTCCGCAATGAAGCAGCCTTGGAAAAACATCCCTTCCTATTTAGAGGGTTACTATACTATAAACTGAGAGATCACTACACTCACTATCCAGCTTTCATATCTGTGGGGTGGGTAAATACTGGAAAGGCAAGGATAGAAAAATATTACAATACATATTACCAGTGAGAGTAAAAGGAAGATGGAATACAAGGAAAATGGAAGTGGCAAGTAAGAGAGAAGTGAAAGTTTATAAACTAAAGGAGGAGGCAGTTACGGCAAGATATAAACAACTGTTGGAGGAGAGATGGGCTAGTGAGAATACAGGCAATGAGATATATGTATGGGGTAAGTTGAAGAATATAGTGTGTGTTCAGCAGAAGTTTGTGGTTACAGAAAGTGGGTGCAGGGGGGGGGGGGGAGGAAGAAGAGCGATTGGTGGAATGATAATGTAAAGAGAGTAGTAAGAGAGAAAAAGTTAGCATATGAGAGGTTTTTACAAAGTAGAAGTGATGCAAGGAGGGAGAAGTATATGAAGAGAAAAAGAGAGGCTAAAAGAGTGGTGAAGCAATGTAAAAAGAGAGCAAATGGGAGAGTGGGCGAGATGTTATCAACAAATTTTGTTGAAAAGAAGAAAAAGTTTTGGAGTGAGATTAATAAGTTGAGAAAGCCTAGGGAAAGAATGGAGTTGTTAGTTAAAAACAAGAGAGGAGAGTTATTAAATAGAGAGTTAGAGGTATCAGGAAGATGGAGGGAATATTTTGAATAATTGTTAAATGTTGATGAAGATAGGAAAGCTGCGATTTCATGTATACGGCAAGGAGGAATAACATCTTATAGGAGTGAGGAAGAACCAGTTGTGAGTGTGAGGGAAGTGCATGGGGCAGTGAGTAGAATGAAAGGGGGTAAAGCAGCTGGGAGTGATGGGATAAAGATAGAAATGTTAAAAGCAGGTAGAGATATAGTTTTGGAGTGGTTAGTGTTTTTATATAATAAATGTATGGAAGAGGGTAAGGTACCTAGGGACTGGCAGAGAGCATGCATAGTTCCTTTGTATAAAGGCAAAGGGGGCAAAAGAGAGTGTAAAAATTATAGGGGAATAAGTCTGAGTATTCTAGGTAATAGGTTGGTAGACAGCAACCGCCCAGGGAGGTACTAAATTCCTGCCGAGTGTAAAATGAAAGCCTGTAATTGTTTTACATGATGGTAGGATTGCTGGTGTCCTTTTTTTGTCTCATAAACATGCAAGATTTCAGGTATGTCTTGCTACTTCTACTTACACTTAGGTCACACTACACATACATGTACAAGCATATATATACACACCCCTCTGGGTTTTCTTCTATTTTCTTTCTAGTTCTTGTTCTTGTTTACTTCCTCTTATCTCCATGGGGAAGTGGAACAGAATTCTTCCTCCGTAAGCCATGCGTGTTATAAGAGGCGACTAAAATGCCGGGAGCAAGGGGCTGTTAACCCCTTATCCCGTATAAATTACTAAATTTAAAAAGAGAAACTTTCGTTTTTCTTTTTGGGCCACCCTGCCTTGGTGGGATACGGCCGGTTTGTCGAAAAAAAAAAAGTGAGTATACCTGGTAAAGTGTATGGTAGAGTTATTATTGATAGAATTATGAGTAAGACAGAGCAGAATAGCAGATGAATAAGGAAGCTTTAGGAAAAGTAGGGGGTATTTAGACCAAGTGTTTGCAGCAACACACACAGGTGAAAAGTATTAAGATCAGGGTAAACAGGTTTTTGTTGCATTTATGGATTTGGAAAAGGGAGGATAGGGGGGCAATGTGGCAGATGTTGCAAATGTATGGAATAAGAGGTAGGTTATTGAAAGCAGTGAAAAGTTTTTACAAAGACATTGAGGCTCAGGTTAGAGTATGTAGGCAAGAGGGGGATTATTTCCCAGTAAAAGTAGGTCTTAGACAGGGATGTGTGATGCCACCATGGTTGTTCAATATATTTATAGATGGAGTAATAAGAGAAGTTTATGCTCAGGTGTTGGCAAGAGGTGTGGGGTTAAAAGATAAAGAATCTAACACAAAGTGGGAGTTGTCACAGTTGCTCTTTGCTGATGACACTATACATTTGGGAGATTCTGAAGAGAAGTTGCAGAGGTTGGCTGATGAGTTTGGTAGGGTATGTGAAAGAAGGAAGTTAAAAGTGAATATAGGAAAGAGTAAGGATAACAAAAAAAAATTCGGTAACGGAAGATTGGATATCAGATTGGAGGGAGAGTATGGAGGAGGTGAATGTGTTCAGATATTTGGGAGTGGATGTGTCAGCAGATGGGTCTATGAAAGATGAGGTGAATCATATAATTGACAAGGGGAAAAAGGTGAGTGGTGCACTGAGGAGTCTCTGGAGACAAAGAATTTTATCCATGAAAGCGAAGAGGGGAATGTATGGGTGTGAGGTATGGGTTGTGAATGTTGCAACAAGGAAAAGGCTGTAGGCAGTGGAGATCTCATGTCTGAGGGCAATGTGTGGTGTGAATATAATGCAGAGAATCCATAGTTTGGAGATAAGGTGGTGGTGTGGAATTACCAAAAATATTATCCAGAGGGCTGAGGAGGGTTATTGAGATGGTTTGGACATGTAGAGGGTGCAACAAAACAGAATGCCTTTGAGAGTATACAAATCTGTAGTGGAGGGAAAGTAGAGTAGGGGTTGGCCTTGGAAAGGTTGGAGGGAGGGAGTAAAGGAGGTTTTGTGTGTGAGGGGCTTGGACTTCCAGCAAGCATGTGTGAGCATGTTAGACAGGAACAAATGGAGACAAATGTTTTTTAGGACTTGACATGCTGTTGGAGTGTAAGCAAGGTAACATTTACGAAGGGATTCAGGGAAACCGGCAGGCCGGACTTGAGTCGTGGGAATGGGAAGTACAGTGTCTGAACTCTGAAGGAGGGGTGTTAATGTTGCAGTTTTATAACTGTAGTGTAGGCATGCCTTTGGCAAGACAGTGATGGAGTAAATGATGATGAAAGTTTTTCTTTTTCGGGCTACCCTGCCTTGGTGGGAAACAGCAGATCTGTTAATAAATAATAAAAAAAATATTACCATGTTAAAAAATTGAGAGATGTATAATACAGTGCTCATCTTTATTTACTTGATTTTACTGACTCTTATAAGACACGTAAAATACAATCATTATGAATTCTGTACTCACCATTCATAACACTTGGGAATCGTCTCTTCATAAGCCCACGAATGGGTACCAGGTCTGGCAAAGTGTCTTTTTCAGCAATAAAGTGCTGAATATCCTGAAAGCTTACCTCCCCACTCTGGAAATATTTCACTATAATAATTTAAGGATACAGATATAATCTAAAAGGAACAAATAAAAACGGATTAAATATACAAAGTCCTTCAAGGACAGTTCCTCAATGCCAGCAAGGGGCTCTTGATTCAAGGAAGTGAGCTTGATCTCCCCTTCCCTGGATCAAACTCATTCCCTTAGGTGCTGTATAACCCCCTACAGGTTCATGAGTCCCCCCATGAACCTAATAATAACAAAAATCAAAGAATAACTTTATATAATGTTCAGTAGAGTATATACAAGTACAAAAATAGAAACAAAATAACTTGTATTTAACATTATGGGTTCATTTAAAATGCAGGCATTGTACTTTCCACCTCCAGGACATAGTTCCAGCTAATCAGGAAACATGTCCCCAATGTGAGATGAACACCTGGGGTTCTCACACTCTCCCAGATCAAACACAAGTTAACTCTTCAATATTATTATTCTTTCAACAAACCAGCCGTATCCCACCAAGGTAGGGTGGCCCAAAAAGAAAAAAAAAAAAAGTTTCTCTTTTTAACTTTAGTAATGTATACAGGAAAAGGGGCTACTAGCCTCTTGCTCCCGGGATTTTAGTTGTCTCTTATGACACACATGGCTTACAGAGGAAGAATTCTGTTCCACTGAGATAAGAGGAAATAACTAAGAACAAGAACTAGTAAGAAAATAGAAGAAAAACCCACAGGGGTGTGTATATATATGCTTGTACATGCATGTGTAGTGTGACCTAAGTGTAAGCAGAAGTAGCAAGATGTACCTGAAATCTTGCATGTTTATGAGACAAAAGAAGACACTAGCAATCCTACCATCACAGGCTTGGTTCTACATTCACTTGGCAGGATAGTAGTACCTCTCTGGGCAGTTGCTGTTTACCAACCTACTACCTAGGATTATTATTATTATTATTTTTTTTTTTAACAACTCGGCCGTCTCCCACCGAGGCAGGGTGACCCAAAAAGAAAGAAATCCCCAAAAATAAATACTTTCGTCATCATTCAACACTTTCACCTCACTCACATGTAATCACTGTTTTTGCAGAGGTGCTCAGAACACAACAGTTTAGAAGCATATACGTATAAAGATACACAACATATCCCTCCAAACTGCTAATATCCCGAACCCCTCCTTTAGAGTGCAGGCATTGTACTTCCCATTTCCAGGACTCAAGTCCAGCTATATAAAAATAACCGGTTTCCCTGAATCCCTTCACTAAATATTTCCCTGCTCACACTCCAACAGATCGTCAAAGTCTCAATACCATTCGTTTCCATTCACTCCTATCAAACACGCTCACATACGCCTGCTGGAAGTCCAAGCCCCTCGCCCAAAAAACCTCCTTTACCCCTTCCTTCCAACCTTTTCGAGGATGACCCCTACCCCGCCTTCCTTTCCCCTACAGTTTTAACCACTCTCCATGTCATTCTACTTTGATCCACTCTCTCTAAATGACCAAACCACCTCAACAACCCCCCTTCAGCCCTCTGACTAATACATTTATTAACTCCACACCTTCTCTAATTTCCAACACTCCGAATTTTCTGCATAATACTTACACACACATTGCCCTTAGACAGGACATCTCCACTGCCTCCAACTGGCATCCTCACTGCTGCATTCACAACCCAAGCTTCACACCCATATAAGAGTGTTGGTACTACTATACTTTCATACATTCCCTTCTTTCCCTCCATAGATAACATTTTTGTCTCCACATATACCCAATGCACCCTCACCTTTTTTTCCCTCATCAATTCTATAAATTAACCTCATCCTTCATAAATCCATCCGCCGAACGTCAACTCCCAAGTATCTGAAACATTTACTTCTTCCATACTCCTCCTCCCCAATTTGATATCCAATTTTTTCTTTATCTAAATCATTTGATACCTCATCACCTTTCTCTTTTCTATGTTCACTTTCAACTTTCTCCCTTTACACACACTCCCAAACTCGTCCCCTAACCTTTTCAATTTTTCTTTAGAATCTCCCATAAGCACAGTATCATCAGCAAAAAGCAACTGTGTCGATTCCCATTTTGTATTTGATTCCCCATAATTAATCCCACCCTCTCCCGAACACCCTAGCATTTACTTCTTTTACAAACCCCATCTATAAATATATTAAACAACCATGGTGACATTACACATCCTGTTTAAGACCTACTTTTACCAGGATGTAGTCTCCCTCTCTTTTACACACCCTAACCGAGCCCATTATCCTCATAAAAACTCTTACCACCTATTCCATATACTTGCAAACATCTGCCACATTGCTCCCCTATCCACTCTATCATACGGCTTTTCTAAATCCATAAATGCAATAAAAGCTTCCCTACCTTTATCTAAATGCTATTCATATATATGCTTCAATGCAAACCCTTGATCTACACATCCCCTACCCACTCTAAAACCTCCTTGCTCATCCGCAATCCTACATTCTGTCTTACCTCTAATTCTTTCAATTATAACCCTACCGTACACTTTTCCTGGTATACTCAGTAAACTTATTCCTCTATAATTTTTACAATCTCTTTTGTCCCCCTTCCCTTTATATAAAGGGACTATACATGCTCTCTGCCAATCTCTAGGTACCTTCCCCTCTTTCATGCATTTCTTAAACAAAAACACCAACCACTCCAACACTATATCCCCCCCCCCCCCCCTGCTTTTAACATTTCTGTCATGATTGCGTCAGTTCCAGCTGCTTTACCCCTTTCATTCTATGTAATGCCTCATGCACCTCCCCCATATTCACATCCTGTTCTTCTTCACTCCTAAAAGATGATATACCTCCCTGGCCAGTGCATGAAATTACCGCCTCCCTTTCTTTGTCGATATTTAAAAGTTCCTCAAAATATTCTCGCCATCTACCCAAAACCTCCATCTCCCCATCTATTAACTCCCCTACTCTGTTTTTAACTGACAAATCCATTTGTTCCCTATGCTTATTATTATAAAGGGAATTACTAAGCCCACAGGGGTCATACAGTGCCTGGGGAATAGGAGGCAATCTAAGGAATGGGAGGAAACAGAAAATTCTTTGAATCAAAAGTCCTTCATCAGCATCAAGAAATCTTTCTTGAAGGGCACTTACAAATTCAAGATAAATCTTTAGACACCATTTTAATCTACTTGGTCACAGAGGTCAATTTCAATTCCTTGAAACAGAAGTCCAACATTTACCTCAAGGAACCTTTCCTGAGGGGACCTGCTGGTGAATGTTTCATTTTTTAGACACAGTCTAGTCATGAAACGGTAAAAAATAAGGAATTTAAATACTGTGTATACTGTATACTGTATCACTCACTCAAGAAGCAATCTTTTGTTACACTGTTAAATATAGTCTTTAAAGTTGCTGCATACATAATTATCAAACATTAAAGTAAATTAAATCACATAATGGGTACGAGCCCCACCTGTTCTGTGATTTGTTTGCAACCATATTATTATGATTTCATGAGTCCAAACAAAAAAAGTGATGTGCTACATTACTCCAACACACCTTTATGAACTTTGTTTATTGTATAATGAAAACTCTAAATGATAAATCATAGATTTTGAGACAGAATTTCAGTGTAGAGCAATTGTACAGAATACACAAATAGCCCACATTTAGGACACTGAAACTTATGATGAAGTTTCCTCATAAGTCTCTGCCCCCTATGTGCAGGTTATTTGTGTACTGTTGCAGTCATGGTATCATGCCTTTTTTTTATTCTTTACTGTATGGAATACTGACCTGCACTTGCTTAACAACATCAAGTCCAGCTGCAAGTGTTACTCCCATCTGCCAAGCTTGCTCAATCACTTCTTCATTACGAGATATGGCCAAAACTGTTCTTTGTTGTTCATTTTCAAAATGATATGGCAGTTGAATTACATTGGAAAAATTGTCAATATAACGATTCTGCAAAATAGAAGATTAAAATAATTTAAGAATAAGAGCCAGATGAAAAAATATATACTTTTTTTTTTTGGATAAAATACATATCTTTTACACTACCAGACAAATTTTACTTTCTTAACTGCTACTATAGTATGCCATAAGAATGATAATACTAAAATTTAAAAAAGAATATTTAGGTTATATTCGTGTATAGGGCAAGGAGGAATAACATCTTGTAGGAGTGAGGAAGAGCCAGTTGTGAGTGTGGGGGAAGTTCGTGAGGCAGTAGGTAAAATGAAAGGGGGTAAGGCAGCCGGGATTGATGGGATAAAGATAGAAATGTTAAAAGCAGGTGGGGATATAGTTTTGGAGTGGTTGGTGCAATTATTTAATAAATGTATGGAAGAGGGTAAGGTACCTAGGGATTGGCAGAGAGCATGCATAGTTCCTTTGTATAAAGGCAAAGGGGATAAAAGAGAGTGCAAAAATTATAGGGGGATAAGTCTGTTGAGTGTACCTGGTAAAGTGTATGGTAGAGTTATAATTGAAAGAATTAAGAGTAAGACGGAGAATAGGATAGCAGATGAACAAGGAGGCTTTAGGAAAGGTAGGGGGTGTGTGGACCAGGTGTTTACAGTGAAACATATAAGTGAACAGTATTTAGATAAGGCTTAAAGAGGTCTTTGTGGCATTTATGGATTTGGGAAAAGGCGTATGACAGGGTGGATAGGGGGGCAATGTGGCAGATGTTGCAAGTGTATGGTGTAGGTTACTGAAAGCAGTGAAGAGTTTTTACGAGGATAGTGAGGCTCAAGTTAGAGTATGTAGGAAAGAGGGAAATTTTTTCCCAGTAAAGTAGGCCTTAGACAAGGATGTGTGATGTCACCGTGGTTGTTTAATATATTTATAGATGGGGTTGTAAGAGAAGTAAATGCGAGGGTCTTGGCAAGAGGCGTGGAGTTAAAAGATAAAGAATCACACACAAAGTGGGAGTTGTCACAGCTGCTCTTTGCTGATGACACTGTGCTCTTGGGAGATTCTGAAGAGAAGTTGCAGAGATTGGTGGATGAATTTGGTAGGGTGTGCAAAAGAAGAAAATTAAAGGTGAATACAGGAAAGAGTAAGGTTATGAGGATAACAAAAAGATTAGGTGATGAAAGATTGAATATCAGATTGGAGGGAGAGAGTATGGAGGAGGTGAACGTATTCAGATATTTGGGAGTGGACGTGTCAGCGGATGGGTCTATGAAAGATGAGGTGAATCATAGAATTGATGAGGGAAAAAGAGTGAGTGGTGCACTTAGGAGTCTGTGGAGACAAAGAACTTTGTCCTTGGAGGCAAAGAGGGGAATGTATGAGAGTATAGTTTTACCAACGCTCTTATATGGGTGTGAAGCGTGGGTGATGAATGTTGCAGCGAGGAGAAGGCTGGAGGCAGTGGAGATGTCATGTCTGAGGGCAATGTGTGGTGTGAATATAATGCAGAGAATTCGTAGTTTGGAAGTTAGGAGGAGGTGCGGGATTACCAAAACTGTTGTCCAGAGGGCTGAGGAAGGGTTGTTGAGGTGGTTCGGACATGTAGAGAGAATGGAGCGAAACAGAATGACTTCAAGAGTGTATCAGTCTGTAGTGGAAGGAAGGCGGGGTAGGGGTCGGCCTAGGAAGGGTTGGAGGGAGGGGGTAAAGGAGGTTTTGTGTGCGAGGGGCTTGGACTTCCAGCAGGCATGCATGAGCGTGTTTGATAGGAGTGAATGGAGACAAATGGTTTTTAATACTTGACGTGCTGTTGGAGTGTGAGCAAAGTAACATTTATGAAGGGATTCAGGGAAACCGGCAGGCCGGACTTGAGTCCTGGAGATGGGAAGTACAGTGCCTGCACTCTGAAGGAGGGGTGTTAATGTTGCAGTTTAAAAACTGTAGTGTAAAGCACCCTTCTGGCAAGACAGTGATGGAGTGAATGATGGTGAAAGTTTTTCTTTTTCGGGCCACCCTGCCTTGGTGGGAATCGGCCGGTGTGATAATAAAAAAAAAAAAAAAAAATAATTCTCAAAAACTACTCATTGCATGACAGTGATAAAGTGAATGATGATGAAGTGTTTCTTTGCCAGGTCATTCTACCTCAGTGGGAAATGACCAACCTTTCCTAGGGGTCGTCCTAGGAAAGGTTGGAGGGAGGGGGTAAAGGAGGTTTTCTGTGCGAGGGGTATGATTTCCAGAAAGTGTGTGAGAGCGTGTTGATGTGTGCTTTTGGGGTTTGAGCAAAGTAACATTAATAAACGAATTCATGGAAACTGATTAGTCATCTACCACTGAGACAGGGTGGCCCGAAAAGAAACACTTTTACCATTATTCACACTATCACTGTCTTGCCAGAGGCTCACAGATACAACAGTTCAGATGTCCCTCCAAATAGCAAATATCCCAAACCCCTCCTTTAGAGTTCAGGCACTGTCAACATGACTCTCAAAATCGTAATGACACGATTGCAAACAAACCATACCACGGGTGGGGATAGAACCCACGATCAGAGTGTCTCATGTTGACGGCTTTGAGGGGACTTGAGCTAGAGTTCGTCGTGGCCACGCTAGCTGGAGATTCGCTTGTAAAAACTTGCTTTTGTGGTCACAGTGGTGCCTATGCTAACCCTTCCTATGGTGTAGAAATATACCTTTGGACGAATCTTATTGTGGTAGCTTTTTCCGTGGTAACGCGAGGGTGGGAGTTTTGAGACTCTTGTCAGGGGTTCAGCCCCGCCCGGGTATGGTTTGCGGATGTTTTTTCTCAACCTCCAAGAAAAGAGAATTTTTGGTTTGTAAGAAAATTAACGGGTCCAAAGTGCTGAGGTTTTGTTTTCCCAAAACTAATTTGGGCCCCGCAGGGGTCAGGGCCCACGGTATAGATTTAGCGGGCTTATTCTATGAAGGGTGTTTGAATTTTTTTTTTGCACATGCTTTTATGCGCATAAGGGGAAGGTATATTATGATTGTTGTATGGAAAAAAAAGCTAAAAAATTATAATGTTTTCTTAAACTTACCTTTTTGTCTGCAGACATATAAAGTCAATAATGCATTATAAGGCATTAAAATGTTTAAAATTTTGGAGTCTCTGATGTGTCTCTCTGTGCATAGCTAGGATCTCTCAATATAATCTGAAAACAGTATAACAAGACTGAAGCAAAATCAAGGAAAGAAGTGAAAATTACGAGCACATTGCAGTAGAAATTATAAACTGAATTTTACTGAAAATTTCGTACTAGATGAGGTCCTTTAAAAAAAAAAAAAGGCAATGCTCAATACAAAAGTTTTAAGAAATTAAGCAATTTAAGGACAATCAGTAGGTAGAGGTTGGTGACAGCAACCACCAGGGAGGTACTACGTCCCCCAAGTGAGTGAAAAAACAGAAGCCTTAATTTTTTCATGTGGTAGGATTGCGGGTCTTTTGCTGTCTCAAAAATATGAAAATTTAAAGGAAAGTCTTGCAAATTCTACTTCCTTAGGCACCAACATAAGTACAAGAAAATATTTTACACACCCCTGGGTTTTTCTTCTTTTTTCTTTTAATTCTTGTTTTGTTTTTTTCCTCTTATTCCAGGGGAAGTGGAACAGAATTCTTCCTTGAAAGCCATCGTGTGAAAAGAGGCGAAAAAAATGCCAGGAGAAGGGGGCAGAACCCCTTCTCCTGTATATTTTTACAAAAATTTAAAGGGAAACTTCAGTTTTTTCTTTTGGGCCCCCCACCTCAGTGGGATCGGCTGGTACGTTGAAAGAAGGGAAAAAATAGGTTGGTAGAACACAAACCCCCCCAGGGAGGGACTACTGTCCTGCCAATGAGTGTAAAACAGAAGCCTGTAATTGTTTTCAAATAGGTAGGGTTGTGGTGCTTTTTTTTTTTGTCTCATAACATCAGGTTTCGGACGTCTTGCTACTTCTACTTTCACTTAGGGCCACTACACATACTGTACAAGCTTAGTTCTTACTAGTTCTTGTTTTGTTTTTTTTCCCCTTTACCTCCATGTGGGAAATGGGAAAAGAATTCTTCCTCCGAAGCCATGCTGTTGTAAGAGGGATAAAATGCCGGGCAAGGGGCTAGAACCCCTTCTCCGTATTATTACAAATTAAAAGGAGAAACTTTCGTTTTTTTTTTTTTTGGGCCACCCCCGCTCGGTGGGATTAAAGGCCTGGTTGAAAGAAGAAAAAGGAGAAACTTTCATTTTTTTTTTTTTTTGGGGGGACCCCCCTCAGTGGGTACGGCCCCGTGTGTTGAAGAAGAAAGCACAATCTATATTATAGAATATAAAATATGCTTTTTAAATGATTTTTTTAGCAGAAAAAGTTGTTTTCCCCCATTTAAAATTTTTTAAAAGCAGAAAATTTAATTTTTGGCTTACTGGGAGAAATCTCAACTAGATAACAATAATCTAGGGACAAGGGGTTAGTAATCCCTTTTCTTGTATAAATTATTAAGTAAAAAAAAAAACTTTTGTTTTTTTCTTAGGTCACACTGCCCTTTTTGGGAGAGGACAGTGCATTGAAAAAATATCAATAATCTATTTTATCACACCAATTTACATTCTAAAAAATCTGGTCTTTACAAAAATAGTGATATGGGGGTGGAAAAAAAAATAAGGAAGAAAAAAGGATTATATTTGTTGCACCCCCAAAAAGTCCCCCAAATTTTAAATTTCAAAAAAATTGTGAAAAGTAATAGGCATTAACATTTTCAGTGTCTATACCCCTCCCCCCCAATCTGAAACTTGTCCACAGTGTCCAAGAACTTGAAAAAAAAAAAATCTTATGAAATGGTAGAGAATCTTACTGAAGTTATAAATAAAAAGCATGAAATTTTATCGAAAACTGATGAAATTACGCTTTCACAAATTTTGCTGTTTCAGCGATATTTACACATCCGCAATTTTGCACACTTTGAGTCCTATTTTAGGCCAATTACACTGTTCCAGTTGACCAAATTCTTAGCTATTTTGATAGAATTTCTTCTATTTTATTGATTGAGCACAAGAAATTGCCCAATCCTTTCAAGTACCCAATTTCACACAAATATCAAAATATTCCATTTTCAAAATAGGGTCCAGAATACATAATACAGGCATTCCTGGCACCAAAATAACATTTCCTCTGTTCATTAGCTATATTTTCAGGCTTTACACATGAATTCCATTTTGATTTCTTATTCACAAAAAAAAAAAAAAAAAAAAAAAAAAAAAAAAAAAAAAAAAAAAAAAAAAAAAAAAAAAAAAAAAAAAAAAAAAAAAAAAAAAAAAAGAAGATTGACTGTTATGCAATAATGTAAAAATTGTATAAATAATATCAGCGCATTCGAAAACACATATTAGACCCACCAATTGATGTGTAATGGATGTGTGACATGATTTTTACTCTTGAACATGGGCAAAAATTGAACATTTCCACTATTTTGAGCTCATTGTAAATATATTTTCAGTCGTAAAAGCAATCAAAATCATCTCTATTTCTGCAATATATCATCCATTCTATCAAATTATACAAGAAACTGAGAATACAATCATAAAAACCCTAAGAAAATGCACCACAAAGTTGCTATTTTAAACCAAAAACACAATCATACTTTTTTCTCATTGTGCACTGCATGCTGCCGTTTTTTTTATATGGTGCACACTTACCACATCAATCCAATTTCTCATATCAAGGCCCAAATTTACTGCTCACAGCTTATCTGAGTGAGGTGAGCTCATCACATAGTACTACGGCATGGCCAGTGAACTCAAAGGCGTATTACTACGGCACAGTCAGCAAAAGGGTTATACGTTTAACCCAGGGAGGTTAAATATTAAATACAGTACGTAACTTAATTTTTCCGAAATGCCAATGTCATTACTCATTATTAATTATGGGAACCCCTGTAAGGCTTACATATAAAAAAAAAAAAGGGAGAACATCAAATTTCTCAATCTATCTACATACGGTGGACCCCAGGTTCGCGATGCTATCGCGAAATTGCCTGCAAATAGTGGTGATGTGGGTGAATTTAAGGCCAGCAAAGGCTGGTTTGAGAGATTTAAGAACCGTACTGGCATACACAGTGTGGTAAGGCATGGCGAGGCTGCCAGTTCGGACCACAAGGCGGCTGAAAAATATGTGCATGAATTCCAGGAGTACATAGAGGCTGAAGGACTGAAACCTGAACAAGTGTTCAACTGTGATGAAACAGGCCTCTTTTGGAAGAAAATGCCAAAGAGGACCTTCATTACACAAGAGGAAAAGGCAATGCCAGGACACAAGCCTATGAAAGACAGGCTGACGCTAATGTTCTGTGCTAATGCTAGTGGGGATTTCAAAGTGAAGCCATTACTAGTGTACCATTCTGAAAATCCCAGAGTGTTCAGGAAAAACAATGTTACGAAGAGTAAATTGTGTGTGTTTTGGAAATCTAATAGTAAGGCATGGGTCACGAGGGAAATTTTCGTTGAGTGGTTCAATGAAGTGTTTGGCCCTAGTGTGAAGGAGTATCTCCTGGAAAAGAAATTGGATCTCAAGTGCCTGTTAGTAATGGACAATGCACCTGCTCATCCTCCAAACTTGGATGACCTAATTTTCGAGGAGTTTGGGTTCATCACAGTAAAATTCTTGCCCCCAAATGCCACTCCTCTCCTCCAGCCCATGGTTGCAGGTCATTGCAAACTTTAAAAAACTCTACACAAAAGCAATGTTTCACAGGTGCTTGACTGTGACCACAGACACTCACTTGACCCTAGGGGAATTTTGGAGAGAACACTTCAGCATCCTTCATTGCATAACCCTTATAGGTATGGCTTGGGAGGCAGTGACTACCAGGACTTTGAACTCTGCCTGGAGAAAATTGTGGCCAGATTGTGTCGACAAGAGGGATTTTGAAGGGTTTGGGACTGACCCTAATGAGCCTATGTCTGTTGTAAAATCAATTGTGGCACTGAGGAGTTCCATGGGGTTGGATGTGAGTTTGGAGGATGCGGAAGAATTGGTGGAAGACCACAACGAAGAGCTCACCACTGAGGAGCTGCAAGAGCTTCAGCAGGAAGAGCAACACATCGCAGCTCAGAATCTTGCTGCAGAGGAGGAGGAAGAGAGATGGAAGAAGGTGCCTTCTTCAGAAATTAAAGAGATTTTTACTATGTAGGGTAAGATGGAAAGCTTTATGGAGAAACATCACCCTAACAAGGTTGTTGCAAGCCAGGTTGGCAACATGTACAGTGACAAAGTCTTGGGCCATTTAAGGGAAGTGTTAAAGAGACGTCAGAAACAGAGCTCTCTCCACAGTTATTTTGCGAGACAGGACTCCAGTGACTCTCAAGGTGGTCCTAGTGGCATTAAGAAACAGAGAAGACAAGCAACCCCAGAAAAGCAATTGGTACCTGAAGTGTTGCTGGAAGGGGATTCCCCTTCCAAACTATAAACAATCCACTCTCTCTTCTCCTCCAGTCTCCCATACACTAAGAAGAATCTCCAATAAAGGTAAGTGTTATGCTGTTAATGTTTCATTCATCATTTCCCATTGTATTGTATATGTACTACATGTATATTTCATGTAAAAATTTTTTTTGTTTTAATACTTCTGGGTGTCAGGAATGGATTAATCGTATTTACATTATTTCTTATGGGGAAAATTGATTCGTAAATCGTAAATTTCGTTTATAGTAACGGCTCCAGGAACGGATTAATTATGAAAAACGAGGGACCACTGTATAGTAGGTTTTGCCAGTGTTAAGTGTAAGTTTATTGGCTGTCATCCAAGTTGGTATTTTGAGCAGCTCCTCGTTAACAATGGTGTTGAGGGTGGCAAGATTAGGGTGGGAGATGACATAAGTCGTGTCGTCAGCAAAGACAATGGGTTTCAGGTGTTGGGATATGTTTGGAAGATCATTGACGTAAATGAGGAAGAGCAGGGGTCCAAGGACACTTCCCTGCGGAACTCCAGTATCAAGTGGCTGTATTGATGAGGCTGTGTCTTTAATGGTGACATACTGATACCTGTTAGAAAGGTAGGATTTAAAATATGCAAGCGCATGGCCTCTTATACCATAGTGCTCAAGTTTGGAGTGGGATGCCGTGGTCTACTGTGTCAAACGCTTTTCTTAGGTCAATAAAAAATTCCTAGCGGATATTCTTTATTTTCCAATGCTGTGTAAAGCAGGTCTAGCATTTTTATAATTGTATCATTAGTGCTTTTATTTTACACAATTGGCAGGGGTTGAGTATGTTTTGTGACTTTAAATATATGAATATAGTCTCCTGTGCACGAGTTTTTCGAAGATTTTGGTAGAAAAGGGGTAAGTTGATATTGGCCTATGTATTGTTTACGTCTGTAGGGTCACCACCTTTATGTATTGGTGTAACCCTTGCTGTCTTGAGGGAGTGTCGGGGGAAAACGCTAGTTTTAGTGACTTTTTAAAAAGTAATGTAATAGCATGCGAAAGGACATGGGCCGCTCCTTGTACATTAATGGTGGGACGTGAGACAGATTTCCCCAAGTTATTTTTAAGTGACTTTATATCGCGGTGACTTCCGTGGGCTCAGTTGGTACAAGATAGAAAGAATTTGGGAAATTCCCTCTAGGTAGTCCCTGGCACGGGCATTGGTACATGGGATTTTACTGGCGAGATTAGATCCTATGTTTGAGAAGAAGTCGTTTATCTTGTTAGCTGTATCAGTGGGATCCAGTTTGGGGTTTCATGAGGTTTTGTTAGAACAATATTCTTGGTTTTTTTTTCAGTTTGTTTTGGTCCCCGAATCTGGGAAAGTGTTTTCCAGGTCTTTTTTACATCTCCTTTTGTGTCCCCCAGTGAATCTGCTGGAGTAGTACAGTTGTTTGGCTTTCTTTATTATTTGGTGAGAACTGTTGAATATTGTTTAAGAATATCTTTGTGTATTAAGCCCTGTCTATATTGCTTTTCCATATTGGTGTTTCTTATCATGGATTCCAGAATGCTGCTGGTTAGCCATGGGCACCAAGCTGTTTATTCGTGATCTGTTTCGTTTTTATAGGACAATGTTTGTTGTATAGTCTAAGTATTTTGTTAAGAAAAATGTCTGCCCAATCGTCAATACCTTTGGGCCCATTGGAGAATTCTGTAGGCCAGTCAACAAGTTCTAGGTCTGCTGTGAAATTCCTTATTAAAGGTCTCGTCATGGAGTCTAAATGAAACTTTGTTGTTTTTCGAGTGGTGGCTTACTAATGTTTGTTAAGAGGAAGGTTGGGTAGTGGTCAGTATTTGCTGTCTGTGATTATCTCTGATTTAAGGGGGGCAGTATTTTGGCCCCATATGTGGTCTATTATGGTTGCACTTTGTCTCAGTCAGCCTGGTTGGTTTAGTTATTGTTGGTATGAGAAGTGTGTTGTTCATATTGTTGATGAAATCAGTTACAGTCTGATCATCTGGTAGGCCAAGGTTGATATTGAAGTCTCCAGCTAAGAGAAGGTGGTGCTTGTTCATTTGTCTGTTTGTTATTAGTGACTTTAATTCTCACTGAAGTTTGGGATGTTTTGGGGCGGTATCCGGTATTTTGGAAACCGATTGTTATAGGCGTCTTGAGGTTTTTTACAGTAAAATTAGCAAAAATGTATTCCCCATATTCATCACTAAAGCAATTAGTGCTAATACAAGAAGTTGGTTAGAGTAATAGATTGCAGTACCACCCCCAACTTGGTATGGTCTGCGTTGTGGATTGCTGTGTATCCTGGTAGTGGGTAGATATCAATTTTGTCCTGCTTAACCCAGGTCTCAGTAAGAATAATGCAGGAGAAGGGTGTCTTAGTGACAAGGAGTGCCAGGAGGTCATCAAAAGTGTTTGCTTAAGGACCTGATGTTGTAGTTAAGAACTGATGACTTTGAGCAGTGTTCAGGATAGTGCTGGCTTGTGATGCTGTGTAATAAAGGAAAGTTACTTTCCAATAAGTTTTGATTGTGTATTAGATTATGGAGGTTTAGATCAGGGTCAACGTGATCATTCATCTTTTAGGTTTATATATGGTTGTTATACCCTGTATTATGTGGCGAGTTCTAATACTGATTTCTGTAGTGGTGGGAGATTTAGAAAAGGGTATACCGCTAAAGCACTTTGGTCATATAGAGTCTAGCCCACTAATAAACATAATGAAACTGATATTGTCAATTGTGTTGTCCCTAGAATGAGCTAAAGTACAACTAGGTAAAAACTAATACTATAAAAAAAAAAATTACAAGTGGCACCGGGACTCACTCTTGTAATTGCACTAAGGTCTAATATAATGAATTTAGTGTTGTCTATGTATTGAGCTAGAATGAGCAAAAAGTACAACTATGTATAAACTTATAATATAAAAATACAAATTAAAATGGTACTTGCAATTGCACTAGGGTCTGATAAAGGTTGTTAACAAGATCAAGAGTTAATAACTTGATTTAAATTGACAAAATAAAATTCACAAATTAAAGTCCCAAAAAGAATAATAAGTAAAATAACAATGGCAATGACTTCGTTATAATATGTTAGTAAGATGGTAGACCAGGTACAACAGGTAAAAAGGTTTAATATAAAGGTTGGAGTTGAATATACAAACTTGAAAATCTGGCAACAAAATGTTAGAAAAGTAAAAAAATATGATTAATTTTACAAAAGGTAAAAATTGTGGTAGTAAAAATAGGTGTTTAATAAAAATTTTGTAAGTAATAATAAATTACAAAAAAAGATTAGCAAAAAAAAAGTGAAAAAAAAAGTCATGTTTTTTTTAAGTATTAAATTTTAAGAACAATTATTTGGATTCAATATTGCCCTGGAGTTATACTAGAGGTTTTTTGGCAGTACAAGGTTTTTAAAGAGTACCTAAAATAGTAAATGTGGTTATTAAAAACAGGTTTTGGTAATTAGACAAGTAATGGTAATTAATGATTTCAAAAATGTTAAGAGTAAATTTACTGATAGTAAAAAATGGTAATTAAATTTTTGATTTTAGTAAGTAATATCAATTAATTAGTATTTAAAAAAATATGAGGTAGTAATATGGGGAGAGCAAATATCAATTCAGCTAATATTTAAGCAAACAATAGTAAATAAGAAAATTACATAAGGTGACTTATGCTTACTAGTAAAATCACATAATGAGGTAGTTGATTATTTTAATTAATAAGAGATTGTACTACGAAATTTGAACAATAATGGAGCAAACATACACTACACTACGTAGGCTTTTAGGTTGGACATTGTTTAGTTATTCTCTGTAAAATTAGTATCCCTGGAAATCGTGATAGATTATTCTCGTTTTGTGATTGTGTACAGTTGCCTACATTTGTTTTCCTAACTAGAATTTTCCCATCCTGTGTGAAGCATTGGTGTATTGTGTCATTATTCTCCTGCTTAAGTTTTCTGACTATACAGGAGGGTTTTGGGCGTTTTTTGGTAAGACACTCGTTATGTATACCTCTTTCTTTACTTTAATAGATGCAATTATTAAGTCTTTTTTCCTGTCATGTGAGTGGAATCTAAGCATAACACTTTTTCTACCATGGGATCCTAGTAACCTGGCTTCCTTTATTTCTGACTCTGTACTGTAACTTTTGTTTGGTCCTTTATGATCTGGAGAGTAATTTCTTTTTTCTGTTCATTTGGTTCATATCACTGGGAAAAAGTGGACTGTTAACTAAATTTCTGCATCCGATAGTTTATCTTTTCTTAGTTTTATATTTTTGGAGACAAAGTAGTCACTGAAACTGGTTATCTAAGTTGTTCTTCCATTCTTTTACTGCTTCTTCAACCTTTGTATTTAGAGATTTTATTTGTTCTGTATGGCTATCTATGACTGTTTGGGATGGTTTTGCCATAGTTAGTCAATTCCTGGGGTTGATAACTTTTGTTCAAGACTGAGGATTTTGTTTCTCGAGTTGTGCATCTTGGTGTCTTGTTTTTTAAACGTCTCTCGAAGATTCATATTTTCAATAAAATAAGGTGGGATGCATGACTTTAGGGTATCTGGATCGTTGGTCATACCTGAGAGACTTTCTTGGTAGGTTGAATCCGGGGAAGAGAGGGGTGGATGGGCTGGAGGCAGCCATGTTTGTTGTTATTGTTGTGGTGTTTTCCTTGAGCGGTGGTGAAAAGGGGTGGTTGCTGGGCCAGCTTTTCCCCCTGGCTAACACTTGTTGAATAGTTGATTTTTTTGGGTTTTCTTGCTGGCCTTGGTGCTGTTTCCTCTGAGATTGCGCCTCATAATACTACAGGAATTGTTGTAGTTAAGAAGAAGTTGTAGTTATACAAAGCTTACGGTTACGTTGTTCGGCTGGCAGCGGGGTGTTGCTTTGGGTTTGAGGGCAGTCTTCCTTTGATCTCTATTATTTTCGATTTGTAGGTTTCAAATGTTGGTAATTTTGGTCATTCTGGTTGCTACGTTGGGTATGCATTTTTGCTTGTAACTAGGTCATCATAGGAGCATTGGTGGCTCTGATAGTTGGAGAAAAGTACGGAGCTTGGAGGTAGCTGCTGCCGTGCTGGTGACTATTACACTGAATGTTGTGAACCACTTTAGGAAAGTCATAAAGGACCGAGAGGTACAGGCCTCTATGGACAGATATGTTGTGCGACAGAAGTCCAGTGACTCTCAAGCTGGTCCTAGTGGCATTAAAAGAAGAGAAGTAACCCCAGAAAAGAACTTGCTACCTCAAGTCCTAATGGAGGGGATTCCCCTTCTAAACAATAGGTTCAACACTCTCCCCTCCTCCCATCCCATCAATCATCACTAGATCTTCATTAAAGGTAAGTGTCAATTATTCTATTGTTATTATTCTATTGTTATTTTTAATTATTCTACTGCATTAAAACTTAATATTTCATGTGGGGGAAAAGTTTTTTTTCACACTTTTGGGTGTCTCACACGGATTAATTTGATTTCCATTATTTCTTATGGGGAAAATTGATTCGCTTTCCGATAATTTTGGTTTACGATGAGCTCTCAGGAACGGATTAATATCGCTAACCGGGGGTCCACTGTATTTAGTAAAACTGATGAAGGGATAATCAGAAATCAACTATGAAAATAAAAATCTAAATAATTTCTAGTTATGTTAAACATAAAACTAAATTATCCAACACTCATAATGCTACTTATCTAAAGCTTTGAAAACTTTCTGAAAACTGATGAAAACATATTTTATTGTAATACAGTGGACCCTCGCATACCGTTGGCATCACATAACGTTAAATCGCATACAGCTAAAAAACTCGCTCAACGCTATTCGTCCAAGACGCGTCTAATGTGCGGCCTGAGCCAGCCTCACATGTTCCGCCGGTGGCATTGTTTACCAGCCAGCCTCCGCGGTAACATCCAAGCATACAATCGGAACATTTCATATTATTACAGCGCTTTTGGTGATTTCATCTGCAAAATAAGTGACCATGGGTCCCAAGAAAGCTTCTAGTGCCAACCCTACAAGAATAAGGGTGAGAATTACTATAGAGATGAAGAAAGAGATCATTGCTAAGTATGAAAGTGGAGTACGTGTCTCCGAGCTGGCCAGGTTGTATAGTAAACCCCAATCAACCATCGCTACTATTGTGTCCAAGAAAACGGCAATCAAGGAAGTTGTTCTTGCCAAAGGTGCAATTGTGTTTTCGAAACAGAGATCGCAAGTGATAGAAGATGTTGAGAGACTCTTATTGGTGTGGATAAACATAAAACAGATAGCAGGAGATAGCATCTCTCAAGCGATCATAAGTGAAAAGGCTAGGAAGTTGCATCAGGATTTAATTAGAAAAATGCCTACAATTAGTGATGATGTGAGTAAATTTAAGGCCAGCAAAGGTTGGTTTGAGAGATTTAAGAAGCGTAGTGGCATACATAGTGTGATAAGCCATGGTGAGGCTGCCAGTTTGGACCACAAAGCAGCTGAAAAGTATGTGCAGGAATTCAAGGAGTACATAGACAGTGAAGGACCTGAAACCTGAACAAGTGTTTAATTGTGACGAAACAGGCCTGTTTTGGAAGAAAATGCCAAGCAGGACCTACATTACTCAGGAAGAAAAGGCAACTACCAGGGCATAAGCCAATGAAAGACAGGCTTACTCTTCTCATGTGTTCCAATGCTAGTGGTGATTGCAAAGTGAAGCCTTTATTAGTGTATCACTCTGAAACTCCCAGAGCGTTCAGGCAAAAGAATATCCTCAAGGCTAATTTGTGTGTGCTGTGGAGGGCAAACAGTAAGGCATGGGTCACTAGGGACTTTTTCTATGACTGGTTACACCATGCATTGTGAAAAATTACCTAACTGAAAAGAAATTAGACTTAAGTGCCTCCTGGTGTTAGATAATGCCCCTGGTCATCCTACAGACTTGGCAGAGCGACTTTGTGGGGACATGAGCTTCATTAAGGTCAAGTTTTTGCCTCCTAATACCACTCCTCTCCTGCAGCCCATGGACCAGCAGGTTATTGCAAACTTCAAAAAACTGTACACAAAAGCTCTGTTTGAAAGGTGCTTTGTAGTGACCTCAGAAACTCAATTGACTCTTAAGAGAGTTTTGGAGAGAGCACTTTAATATCCTCAATTGTGTAAACCTTATAGGTAAGGCTTGGGAGGGAGTGACTAAGAGGACCTTGAACTCTGCTTGGAAAAAAAACTGTGGCCAGAATGTGTAGACCAAATGAATTTTGAAGGGTTTGAGGCTAACCCTGGGAATCCTATGCCAGTTGAGGAATCCATTGTGGCATTGGGAAAGTCCTTGGGGGTTGGAGGTTAGTGGGGATGATGTGGAAGAGTTGGTGGAGGAGGACAATGAAGAACTAACCACTGATGACCTGCTAGATCATCTTCATCAGCATGAGGCCACACCTGAGGAAACTGCTTCGGAGGAGGGGAGAGAGAAATTGAAGAAGTTGCCTACTTCAAAGATTAAGGAAATCTGCGCAATGTGGCTTAAAGTGCAAACCTTTATGGATGAAAATCACCTTCAGACAGCTGTTGCAAGCCATGCTGGTGACTATTACACTGACAATGTTGTGAACCACTTTAGGAAAGTCATAAAGGAACGAGAGGTACAGACCTCTATGGACAGATATGTTGTGCGACAGAAGTCCAGTGACTCTGAAGCTGGTCCTAGTGGCATTAATCCTTTGACTGTCACGGCCGTATATATACGTCTTACGAGGTACCGTATTTGACGTATATATACTCATAAATTCTAGCAGCTTCAAATCAAGCAGGAGAAAGCTGGTAGGCCCACATGTGAGAGAATGGGTCTGTGTGGTCAGTGTGCACCATATAAAAAAAATCCTGGAGCACGCAGTGCGTAATGAGAAAAAAAAAAACTCCGACCGTTTTTTTTAATTAAAATGCCGACTTTGTGGTCTATTTTCGTATAGTATTTATGGTTGTATTCTCGTTTTCTTGGTCTCATTTGATAGAATGGAAAATATATTATAGAAATAGAGGTGATTTTGATTGATTTTACTATAAAAAGAACCTTGATGGTAGGATTACTGGTGTCCTTTTTTTTTCTGTCTCATAAAACATGCAAGATTTCAGGTACGTCTTGCTACTTCTACTTACACTTAGGTCACACTAACACTGCATGTACAAGCATATACATGTATATATACACATCCCTCTGGGTTTTCTTCTATTTTCTTTCTAGTTCTTGTTGTTGTTTATTTCCTCTTATCTCCATGGGGAAGTGGAACAGAATTCTTCCTCCGTAAGCCATGCGTGTTGTAAGAGGCGACTAAAATGCCGGGAGCAAGGGGCAAGTAACCCCTTCTCCCGTATAAATTACTAAATTTAAAAAGAGAAACTTTGTTTTTCTTTTTTGGGTAGGTTTGTTGAAAAAAAAATAAAAAGAACCTGGAAATGGAGCTCAAAGTAGAGGAAATGTTTGATTTTTGCCAATGTTCAAAAGTACACAAATGATGTCATTGTCCAATAAATGTCCAACCAGCCATTCTAATATGCAGTCATGAATGGGTTGATGTTATTTATACAATTATTGCAGTAGTCTGCATAATAGTAAGTCTTCTATTTTTTGATTGAATAAAAATTCAAAATAGAAAGCAAGAGTAATATCAGAGGGGCCTGGAGACATGACTGATGAACAAAGAAAATGTTATTTTAGAGCCAGGAATGTCTGCATTGTTCATTCTGGACCTTATTTTGAAATTGTCATATTTTTTAATTTTCGTGAAATTGGCCAAATTGCAAATTTCTGACCACATTATTGGGTAGTTGAAATCGGTAAATGGGCAGTTTCTTGTACTCAATCGATAGAAAAAAATGGAGTTCTAAAGAAATAGCTATGAGTTTTGTCGACTGGAACAAAGGAATTAGCTGAAAATAGGGCTCAAAGTGGGTGAAATCGCCGATTTGTCAATATCGTCGAGGTCGCTAACTTTGCGAGAGCATAATTCCGTCAGTTTTCCATCAAATATTGTTTTTTTAGTGTCATTACAATCAGGAAAAAAACCTCTATCATTTCATAAGAAAAAATTATTTTTTTTTTTTTTAAATTTTGCGACACCAGGAGACACCTCAGGATTGGGGGTTGCGACAGTCAAGGGGTTAAAAGAAGAAGGGAAGTAGCCCCGGAAAAGGACTTGACACCTCAAGTCCTAATGGAAGGGGATTCCCCTTCTAAACACTAAGACCATCAACACTCTCCCCTCCTCCCATCCCATCAATCATCACCAGATCTTCAATAAAGGTAAGTGTCATGTAACTGTGCATGTCTTCTTCAGTTTGTGTGTACGTATTAAAATTAATATTTCATGTGGTAAAATTTTTTTTTTCATACTTTTGGGTGTCAGGAACGGATTAATTTGATTTTCATTATTTCTTATGGGGAAAATTCATTCGCATAACGATAATTTTACATAACATTGAGCTCTCAGGAACGAATTAATAGCGTTATGCGAGGGTCCACTGTAAATGGAAATTTAAAATTACAGTTCAGAACTCGAGCAACCCCTACAATATTAAACTGAATTAGCCAACATTTCCACTATAAAGTTTTTTCAACTTTGATGACAAATGCTGAAAATTTAAAAAAAATATGATACTCTAATACCTGAATTTAAAAAAAATACAGTACATTACTGTAATAGCTAAAATTAAAAATTCTCAACCTGAACTGTGATACATTAACATCTACCCATTTTTAGAGGTTAGTCTATCCCTATGAGGAGAGTATATGTTTCTTCCAATGGCTAACAATCTTTCACTCTCTGAAGAGGAGAGTGAACTTATATACAGTGTTTGCTTGCGAGGATTGCTCAAAATGGAAGAATTATCATATTTTCTCTCCACCACTCTAGTGGATTTTCTTCTTGAGGCAATAATGTCATTGCTATATACGTATTTGTCCATTTCTGTCTTGACCCTTAAACGGTCAAAACGTATATATAAGTTTTTTCAACATTTGAAAGTATGTAAAAAAATGTACATCATCTTTTTTTTTTTTTTTTTTTTTACATTTGAAAATGTGTAAAAAAACTTATCTACAATTTTTTTTTCTTGTTATATTTGAAAATATTGTAGGTAGAAGGTTGGTAGACAGCAACCACCCAGGGGGGTACTACCATTCTGCCAAATGAGTGTGAAACGAAAGCCTGTAATTGTTTTACGTGATGGTAGGATTGCTGGTGTCCTTTTTTCTGTCTCATAAACATGCAAGATTTCAGGTACGTCTTGCTACTTCTACTTACACTTAGGTCACACTACACATACATGTACAAGCACATATATACACACCCCTCTGGGTATTCTTCTATTTTCTTTCTAGTTCTTATTCTTGTTTATTTCCTCTTATCTCCATGGGGAAGTGGAACAGAATTCTTCCTCCATAAGCCATGTGTGTTGTAAGAGGCGACTAAAATGCCGGGAGCAAGGGGCTAGTAACCTCTTCTCCTGTATATATTACTAAATGTAAAAGGAGAAACTTTTGTTTTTCCTTTAGGGCCACCCCGCCTCGGTGGGATACAGCCGGTGTGTTGAAAGAAGAAAGATAGATTTGAAAATATGTAAAAAAAACATAGATCTACCTTTGGAGCACTACGGATCTGAACGTCGATCTATTTGGACCGTTTAAGGGTTAATGCTTGTGGTAACACAATTACCAGCACAATTGCTTTTGGATGTTACTTTTTGTGATTTGGAAAAGGAAAACTAGGCAGATGTTTGTGATGTGCCATTGTTGAAAATGATGGCTATTATTATTCATAATTTTTAACGTAATTCCATGGGGGAAGTAGAAAAGAATTCTTCCACTGTAAGCCATGCATGTTGTAAGAGGCGACTAAAATGCTGGGAGCATGGAGCTAGTAGCCCTTTCTCCTGTATAAATTACTAAGTCTAAGAAAATCTTTCATTTTTCTTTTTTGGTACCCTGCCTTGGTAGGATATGGACAGTTTGTCGAAATTTTTTTTTTTTTTAACATAATCAAACTAGCAAAGTTCTACAGTCATCAAACATCATCTTGACTTTCTTAATCCGACTTGATGCTGCTAACAAACCAGTTTCACACACTGAATTCTTGAGCTGCTGAATTCTCTGAGTTTTTCAGTTTATTGTCAAAGTTTGTTTTACATAACTTGTCCACTATACTGACACTGCAGAAGCTACTCTTATTTCGGTGATCTAGAAATGTCCTGAGTATCTTATTGTAGTCAGAGGTGTTATAGTGTTACCCAAGACTGAGAATCATGAATCGCTCAAAGCTTTACTGATAAATATTTCAAAGTAGCGGAAATATTTAGCCATACCTGCCATTTGTAAAACCTTGAAATCCACACATTATCAATGGGATCTTTGAGATGGTCGTCCTTACGTCTTGGAGATACACCACCAGTTTGTCTGGCAAAAAAATTTATTATTATTATTATTATTACAGATACAAGAATTTCATAAATGTCAGTGTTCACTCTTGCCATAATCCCCCCTCAAGATAATCTCCCTGAATCTATCTTGTTAAAATCACCAAATACAGAAGAATAGTTCTGAAATTAAAACTAAAAGTATTCTCCCATATCTACAATGTTTCTAATCTTGACTTAATGCTGAACAATATAACTTAATTCACACAATAACACAACTAAAGCCTAATTTTTTTTTTTTATTAACACACTGGCCGATTCCCACCAAGGCAGGGTGGCCCGAAAAAGAAAAACTTTCACCATCATTCACTCCACCAGTCTTGCCAGAAGGGTGCTTTACACTACAGTTTTTAAACTGCAACATTAACACCCCTCCTTCAGAGTGCAGGCACTGTACTTCCCATCTCCAGTACTCAAGTCCGGCCTGCCGTTTCCCCTGAATCCCTTCATAAATGTTACTTTGCTCACACTCCAACAGCACGTCAAGTATTAAAAACCATTTGTCTCCATTCACTCCTATCAAACACGCTCACGCATGCCTGCTGGAAGTCCAAGCCCCTCGCACACAAAACCTCCTTTAACCCCTCCCTCCAACCTTTCCCAGGCTGACCCCTACCCCGCCTTCCTTCCACTACAGACTGATACAGTCTTGAAGTCATTCTGTTTCAACTCCATTCTCTCTACATGTCCGAACCACCATCAACAACCCCTCCTCAGCCCTCTGGACAACAGTTTTGGTAATCCCGCACCTCCTCCTAACTTCCAAACTAAAGCCTAAAGTATTCTTTTATTTTAATTATAGTAACTACATGGTTACTGTCTTCAAAATAACTTTCAATTCATTATTCATTATCATCCAGTTCATTGTACTTCATTCTTCAAATGGAAACCTTTATTCCTTTAGTGTTCGGTTACATGTACAATCTTCTCCAAATACTTCAATTAATAGCCATCAATACATTATTTTTCAACAGTGGCTATCTCCCCTCTAGGTACAGTGACCTCTTCCCCAATATAATCATCATTCATTCACTAGCCATCTTGCCAGAAGTGTGTAGATATCACAATTCAAATACACCGTAACCCTCTAAACTCCAACATCCCCACCTCTTCGTCAGAGTCTAGGCACTGTACTGTACTTCACACCTTCAGGACTAAAGCCCATCTATGCATGTTTAAATATAAAATGACTACATTAAGACAAAAGCTATACTGTACTTTGGTCTCCTCAAATTCCTCTATTTAGATATGCTCATTTGTATATGCAATAACCAATTAATTTTTGTTTTTGTCAGTTATCGAACACACTATAGTATTCCTGCTGCCTCCTAAATTAAAATATTTTCCTAATTTCATTAATGTATTCTTTTATTTAACCTGTTCTCCAATGGGGTTACTATTTAAGTGACAATTATGTCATCCCCACTGCCCAACCAAGCCGACTATTTATGTATGTAATGTTGGTATTGCAGTTTAAATGGCTCTCTGAACTGCAACATCTTATCCCTGTATTTCCCACCTCCAGGACTCAAGTCAGGCTAAACTGATTTTTCCCTGAACCCTTTCATGTTTACATTGCACACACTCCAACAGCAGGTCAGGTCACAAAAAAAAAACCTTGCCTCCACTCACTCCAAAATAATATGCCATGCTCACTCAAACCTGTTGGATGATCAAGCCCTTAGCGCTCAAAGCTTCCTTTACCACCTCCCTCCAACCGTTCTTAAGATGATCCCTACCCTCCTCTCTTCACCCCAAATTTGCTAAAGTAATGTAATCTAGCCTAGATAAACTAATATTTAAATTCAGTCTTCATCTATACCAATCAGAAATTGAATACAACCAATCAGAAATTGATACATTGTAATGCATGTGAATATGAACTTCCAGTATGAAAAATACACTGCTTTATTAAAATTCTCTATCCTAATTACAGTACATGTACAGTATAACTTTCAGAGAATTTACCAAAAATTTCCTTTTTCATTTCTCAGCTCACACTTTAATCAAAACGCACTACCATCTAACTTACGCCCTGCTCGACATACGACCACTCAACTTATGACCGTGTTTTGTATGCCAAATTTCTGGGAAATAAACAACTGTTTGTGTTGCACACAGTATTTATCCTAAACCTTACAGTATAAAATACAGTACGTACTAACAGCATAAAAAGTAAAGTAAAAAATGAAATACGAAAATAAAACAATACAAAAAAGTCACTACAAAAATGTGATTTGTTATTCAGTAGTAAGGTTCGACTTATATCCATTTTGACTTACGACCGGTTGGTCAGAACCAAGCTCGGTCGTAAGTCGGATGGTACCTATACTCCTAAACCTTTCTTCTTGAGACTATTACAGTGGAACTTCGGTTTTCGCCATTAATTCGTTCCAGAAAGTCTGACGAAAACCAAATTCGATGAAAACTGAAGAAATATTTCCCATAAGAAATAATGTAAATCCAATTAATCCATTCCAGATCCCCAAAAGTATGAACAAAAAATACATTTTATAGAGAATAACTATAGTTTTACATACAGACAACAATGAGAAATAAATATAAAGGACTAACAAAATGGATAAATGAAAATTTAATATCACTTTTACCTTTATTGAAGACTCTTGTTGGCGTATGAGCGTATGGAAGACATGAGGAAGGGAAAGGGAGGAGGAGAGGTTATTGGTTGGAAGGGAAATACCCCTCCATAAGGACTTAAGGTATCAAGTCACTATCAGGGGTTACTTCCCTTCTTTGTCTTTTACTGGCACTGGACCCCTGTTGCACAAAAAATCTGTCCAGAGAGGTCTGTTTCTCACATCTTTTTAAGATTTGCCTAAAATGGGACAAGGCATTGTCATTGAACATGTTGCAGACACAGCTTGCAACAGCTTTGTTAGGGTGATATTTCTCCACAAAACTTTGCAACTCACTCCACTTTGCACCAGTCCTTAACCCTTTGACTGTCGAAAGGCCCAATCCTGAAGTGTCTCCTGGTGTCATAAAATATTCGAAAAAAAAAAAAAAAATTCTTATGAAAATGTTAAGATTATTTTTCTGATTGTTTTAGTCCCCCCCAAAAAAAATTTTCCGATCAGTACTTACCGAGATATAGAGTCCTGAAATTTGCTGAAATTGATCTGCGAGCAGCAACAGCGGCGACTGCCGCTCACCCAGTAAACTTTGATTTACTTGTATTTGATGGTTTCTTGTTTTTTTTTCACTATTTTATTTTTTCACATAACTTTTGTGGCCTGCGAGACCAAATTATTGTGCAATTTTTTCAAAATATACACTCGTTGAATGTAACTAATTATAGCAAAAACACTCATATCATTATAATGTTGCTAAAACTTGTTTACACAAAACAAACAATGTAAACAAATGTTTATTATGATTGTTTTATAATATATATACATATGTACAATCACTGGACACTTTTCTAGAACTGCTGCAGCTTGTGGAATTCTTTGAAACATGGGTATAAGCACAATGGCGTCTTACACTCCTCGCACATAAACGAGTGTCTCTGCGTTTTTGTGGGCTTTTTGTGGTATGTCCACAGACAAAACACCTCTTCTGAGCATTTTTCTGGCAGTAGTAGCAGGCAGTGGAATGGGGTAGTGATCACCAGGCCGTAGACGAGAGGACATGTGTTGATTGCAGGTGTTGTTTTCTTGGTACTTGAATATTATTTGTCTGATAAACTGACAAACAAAATTCACCATATTTGGGTTTCTTCTTGGTCTTCAATTTATACATATAAGCATTCAGCATGGAAATGTCAAGAAGATGGAAAAACAGTTTTATGTACCACTTATAACTCTTGCGAACACAGTCAGCAAACCCAATCTGCATGTCACATTTGTCCTCTATTCGCATACTGAGGTTGTAATCCATCACAGCTGCAGGTTTTACAATGGGTTCATTGGTCTCTATTCTGCTTGCCAGTGTCTACCATTTCGTGTCGGTGAACTGATGTCAGCAGTGTGACATCCGTTTGTCATGCCACCGAAATGCCATGATGTCATTGGCAGCAAACACTGCACTTCACCTCTACGACTGCCAGCATCGAACCTAGGCAGATATATACGATTTCCACGCACTGTGCCACACACATCTGTCATGTTCACTCGCAAGAATCACTGAGTATAGGGCTTGTGTACCAGTTGTCAGTATATAAAATATGCCCCTTACCAAGATATGGCTCCATCATTGTTCTAACCACATCACCAGAGATACCCAGTAACTTTCTGGTATCTTCCATTCTTTTACTGCCAGTGTACACAATTATATCCAAACCAGACAGTTTTGCAATCACACAGAACAAATAACTTTATACCAAAGCGTTTCCTCTTGCTTGATATACATATACTGCTTGAATGAGAGTCTTCCTTTGAACAAAATCAAAGACTTGTCAATAACAAGCTTCCTGAAGGGATAAAAATGCATACAGCGCTTTGTTTCAGGTAAATAACACACGTCTGAGCTTATATAACCTGTCGCTTCTGTCAGGCCTGGTTTTGTCTGAAAAGTGTAACATACGTAACAGTAACACAAATCTATTCACTAGTATAATGTCACTGAAAGCAGGGTTGAAATCAGGCGGTCTGTCACCCAGTATGTGTTGACATATGCTTGTACACATGTGGCATAAGCATTATTGTGGCAAAGAACAGATACATCTCTGCCACAGTTGTGTTTCCCTTTCCCCTGGGGTAGGCGTGATCTTGGTGACAGAATAGTGTTTGCCATGGTGTACCCATAGTATGTATTGCTTTCCCTGACAATAATGTCCATCAGGGGTTCATCGAAGAACAACTGAAAGCATTCCAGTTCAGTGGGATTGTTCCCAAGTGTACATGATGGCCGTATTCCACTTTGCCCTCCATCAAAGTCATTGGGATTGGGAACAAACTCGTCATATTGCTGCCAATCCCAGATGCGGTCAGCTGGTGCGTTCTGGATATTGTAATGTGGCTGTGGTTGTGCAGGTTGTGGTTGTGGAGTGTGGGGTCGGGTGAGGCTGGTTGTAGTTGTGGGAGAGTCAGCAGCACGGGTAGTAGCGTGGCCTGCTGCTGGTGTCACTTGCATCATTGATACCCATCGTAACAATATCGTCATCTTCACTATCAGGACGTGGTTGTAGCGCCACAGGATGTGCTCCAAGATGTACTCCTTCCTCTTGGAAGACCATATGGTACACTACCAGACCGCATGCAACGTCGTATATACTGCCGCTTCACTGGGAATATTCACCCTCACTGTCACAACTAGAACTGCTTTCAATAACCTTGAAATCACTGTCACTATCACTTGCACTGCTCACATCCGAGTCTTGTACACGGGCAAATAGTTTCTCTTTCGTCCCGGTACAGGTGAACATGAACGAGCCGGCCCAGCACCAGAGGTGGAGGTTGTGGGTCATATGGGTTTTCATCACTAATTATGTTATCCTGGGTAATTTTTTCGGTCACACCCAACTTCAAAACCAGGGAATTCACTTTCACTGACACTATCATCACTGTTTGAGCTATCACTTGGGAACTAAAGACCTCCAATCCGCCGAGGAGTAAGGAACTTCTTACTGCAAGGCATGGTGAAAATGGACTACCAAGATGGCGTTCCTACAATGCACCGCCGAGTCCCAGATTTTTTTCACAGGGTGCACACCGACCACTGAGACCCATTCTCTCTCGTGTAGGCCTACCAGCCCTCTCCCGCTTGATTTGAAGCCGCTAGAATTTATGCGTATAGATATGTCAAACACGGTATCTCCCATGACGTATATATACGACCGCGACAGTCAAAGGGTTAATCACTGAAGAAGGCACATTCTCCCCTCTCTTTTCCTCCACCTCTGAAGTAATTTCCTCAGCTGCAATCTGTTGCTGCTCAGTTGAAGGTGTTGCAGCTCTTCAGTGGTTAGCTCTTCCCTGTGGTTGCCCACCAACTCTTCCACATCCTGGCCACTCACATCCAACCCCATGAACTTCCCCAAAGCCCCATGGTGGCTTATTTAGAAATCACACTCAATAAACAAGCACAAAAAACAATGGATTATTACGAAATGTTACGGATGAATGTGCAGGGTAATGTTCACTCGACGAGAAACAAAGCCAGACTGACTCAGAACGCATGGGATGCTTTGTGTGGGGTGTGGGCAGGTGGACACATTCAGTACAGTGGATCGACGAAAACCAAGGTGATGAACGAAAACTGGGACAAAATTTTGACGAAAAAATTTGTTGAAAACTGAATTCGATGAAAACCAGGGCAAACGAAAACCGAGGTTCCACTGTATTATTATAATCATGGGGAAGCGCAAAACCTGTAGGATTATACAGCGCCTGTGAGGAGGGGGATGGCAGGTATTCAGGCTTAATTCAGGGAACTGGAGCACAGATCCAATTCCCTAGATCAAGAGCCCCTCACCAGCATCAAGGAATTTCCCTTGAGGGGTTCTTGAGACTAAAGCTTTTCTTTATTATTTAAACGCAATGGACATCACCGCTCAGCCCCAGGTACACCAACATTGAAGGGTGCACAAGAGCAATCTAGGTAGGGTGATATTCCAAAAAATGAAACAAATTTACCTTCATTCAGTCAATCACTGTCCTGTCAACAGAGCACAGACTGCAACATTCTCACCTTTCTTTCAGAGTGCAGGCTCTACTTCCCACCTCCAGGATACGTCTAACTATCTAGTTTCCTTGAATCCTTCATTAATATTACCTTGCTCATACTCGAATAGTATGCCAAGCCTTAAAAATCACTCGTCTCTACTCACTCTGATCCATCACATTCGAACAAGCCTGCTGGATGCTGAAGCCCCTAGCACTGAAAACCTCCTTTTCCCTCCCTCCAAACTTTCCTGGGACAACCACTAATTCTCCTTCCTCCCACCCTAGGTTGTGGCTATTTTTGTTGGGTTTATCAGGGCCACTGACAGCATAAGCTGTATCGAGCCCGGTTTCTCGATGGTACGAGGAAGATTTGTTGCCCAAGGTTGGGCGATGAAAGAAAAAGGAACAAAAGTTCCTTTTGTAAACAGAGATAGAAACTTGAAATTTCCAATTAGATCTGGTGGACCCCCCTTGCCAAGCCTCAGCAGAGAGGGATGCCCACACTCCCACCCGAGTTCAGTAAGCGGCTTCCCACCAAAGACCGTTAAAGAATTTTCCACAGAGCAGAAAAAATGGAGCTGGCTAAAGTAAGCCGATATACAGGTGCCCCTCCTGTAGAGTGTCCGGTGGGCAAAATAGACAAGGACAAGTGTCCCAGAGAGAACGGTGGAAATTTGTCACTGATACACAGGCGAGAGAGAGACGTCCACACCCGACGAAGGCTGACGCAGACGTTCCCACCCTAGGTTTACACACCCTCTTCATAATCTTCTTATACTCTGTCATCTCTGAATGTCCAAACCACCTCAATAACACCTCCTCTGCCCTCTGAATCATACCTTTGGTAACTCCACATCATCTTTTCTTTATGCCAATTAAAATCTCAATCCAAAAGAAATAAACATACAGTGGTCCCTCGTTTCGTAATTAATCTGTTCCTGGAAGTGTTAGTATTATCGAAATTTACGATTTTTGAATCAATTTTCCCATAAGAAATAATGTAAATACAATTAATCCATTCCTGACACCCAGAAGTACTAAAACAAAAATATTTTTTACATGAAATATAGATGTAGTACATAAACAATACAATGGGACATGATGAATGAAACATTAACAGCATAACACTTACCTTTATTGGCGATTCTTTTTAGTGTATGGAAAACTGGAGGAGAGATATTGGATTATTTACACCTCAGATACCAATTGCTTTTCTGGGGTTACTTCTCTTCTCTGTTTCTTAATGCCACTAGGACCACCTTGAGAGTCACTGGAGTCCTGTTTTGCAAAATAACTGTCCAGACAGCTCTGTTTCTGGCGTCTCTAACATTTCCCTAAAATGGGCCAAGACTTTGTCACTGTACATGTTGCCAACATGGCTTGCAACATCCTTCTCAGGGTGACGTTTCTCCATAAATCTTTCCATCTTACTCCACATTTCAAAAATCTCCTTAATTTCTGAAGAAGGCAACTTCTTTCATCTCTCTTCCTCCTCTGCAGCAAGATTCTGAGCTGCGATCTGTTGCTCTTCCTGCTGAAGCTCTTGCAGCTCCTCAGTGGTGAGCTCTTCGTTGTGGTCTTCCACCAACTCTTCCACATCCTCCAAACTCCATGCAACCCCATGGAACTCCCCATGCCACAACAGATTTAAC